>CM076257.1:13853262-13910762 GCA_038380765.1 Odontothrips loti | reverse complement strand
TTGTGCGGCCAGCCAATCGCCCTCCGAGGCGACGCGCCGGCGAAGAGGCGGCAGCGGCAACAGCGGGATTAGAGGACGAAGAGCTCCAGACCTCACTGCTATAGCAGGTCAATACACCGTGCTTGAGTGCCCGCAGCGGCGAGACGAGTAGTGCCCACGGACCACGGAAACTACACTTCTTCTACCCCCCCCCCCCTCCCACGCACTCACACACACACACACACACTAATGTCCCAGATTAGACTGTCGAAACGATATGGAATCGATGCCGTTTCTCTATCGAAAAATTAAAGAAATCGTTGTAATCTAGTATCGATTCTATATTAAAATGGCATTAGGAAATGGCTCAAGTCGGTTCTCCTCCGATATTCGATGTGCAATCGATGAGACAATCGATCTTCGATAAAATTTCGACACCATCGATATCGATTTGCTACAATTTCGGGTGTATTCCCGCCTGGGATTTGTTGTGAAATGGTCGGAGACACAGAAGTAAGAGTTTTGCGGGTGCACTGTAAATATTTTTCGTCATATGACAAGAAAAGCTGTGACGATTCACTCATCACCTGAATATGTCGTCACGTAACGACGTTTATTCGTCACGTGACAACTTATTCGTAGGGTTAATAATTCGTGACATCTAAGCAAACTTCAAGAAGACACACTTTTCTCACTGTTCTCGCCAAATTTCCGGTGAGGATTTATTCGTCACTTGTTCTGTGACGACTTATTCGCCAGATGACTGTCGTAAAATGACGATAAATATTTTTACAGTGTGGAAACTCTTTTATGAAGGCTCCGGCAGCTGCAGTGGCCTCTCTCTCTCTCTCTCTCTCTCTCTCTCTCTCTCTCTCTCTCTCTCTCTCTCTCTCTCTCTCTCTCTCTCTCTCTCTCTCTCTCTCTCTCTCTCTCTCTCTCTCTCTCTCTCTCTGTCGCGCAAACACACACACACACACACACATGTCATGGGATGCCCAGCGGCTGCAGGGGGAGTAGAGGTGGTAAACCCAGTAAACCTCCTTCTCTGTCCACGTTGTAGTGCTCACGCACGCGCGCGCTTGTGTGTGTGTGTGTGTGTGTGTATGTCGAGAGGTGCTGGCGTGCAGCATGTCGATAATATCCGTCATTCTGGAACCTTCCTCCCCCCCACCCCCCACCCCCCGCCCCTCCCCATGTTTTTCATTCCCCGACCGATTTCACGGTAGACGCCAGTCACTTGTCACTCCAGTGCCATTATTTACAGGAGCCGGGGGAAGGGGGATTGGAGGGGTGGGCACTTGGCGGCGGTCAGGCCTCTGGCAGCCTACGGCCCCCGTCAGCGACATGGGGTGGCCAAGCTGGGGGCGGCTGAGGGGTGGGGGGGTAAGGGGGGGCTTTGGACAGCAGCAGTTACGACTGGCACAGCTGCGAAAACGAGAACGATCGGGGAAGTTGTGAGTGCGAGGCGTGCGTGTGCGTCATGTTGTTGTGCTTGCTGCTGCTGCTGCTGCTGCTGCTGCTGCTGCTGCTGCTGCTGCTGCTGCTGCTGCTGCTGCTGCTGCTGCTGCTGCTGCTGCTGCTGCTGCTGCTGCTGCTGCTGCTGCTGCTGCTGCTGCTGCTGCTGCTGCTGCTGCTGCTGCTGCTGCTGCTGCTGCTGCTGCTGCTGGCTGCTGCTGCTGCTGCTGCTGCTGCTCTGTTTGCGTTTGGCTTCTTGTTATATCGCCGCGCCGGTCGGAATCAGCAGAGATCCGGTGTGCGGCGCAGCCGGTCCGTTCCAGGCATTTCCAATGTAATTATCGGAAACGGAAGCTTGAAGCCCACAATCGAGCGCCACAACACTGGGACCTGACCGGCAGTGCCCCAGTCAAAATTCGTCTGTCGAATTTGCGTCGATAGTCGAAATTGTAAGTCGACTCGACATCGATTCGGTTTTCAAAACATCGATTTGCTATCTAATCGATCTCGAAATTGAGATCGACATCAATTCGGTCTCGTTTTGAGAGCCAACTCGATGTCGAGTCTACCTGCAATGTCGATTATCGACACAAATTCGACAGACTGATTTTGACTGGGTGGTCGGGCGGTCATATCTCGAAGTAATGATCACCCAGAAAAACGTAGTCTTGAAAAGATGAAGTCTACTTTTGCTTTTATGAAAGTCAAATGAGACTTGATTCAAGTTTAAAACTTTGGTTTAAGGCTACTTTTAGTTTAAACCTAGAAAAATGTTCCCTCGAATCAAGTCTAAATAGACTTGATCCAAGCCTAGGTCAAATTAGACTTGATTCAAAGCGACTGCACTTGATTCAAGACGAATTTGGATTGAATCAAAGAAATTAGTATTAAATAAAGGATTTCGTGTCTTAAATCAAGAAGTCTTTTTTCTGGGTGATGTGAGGCCCACAAGCTGTGGCGGTGGTTGCTGTGTCGGAGCCGCCAGCCGCCGGAGCTAATCCACGGCGTGTCGGTGTTGGGCCGCTGAATAAAGGATCGAATCCGAGCGGGGAGATGACCCTCTCCATCCCGCGCTGCTGCAAGCCTCCATGATTTATTGCCGGACCCGTCGGTCTCCTCTCTCTCCCTCTCTATCTCTCCCTCTCTGTTGCACGCCATATGTCCATCCCCCCACCCTCCCCTTCCCCTCCCCAACTGACCTTTAAGTCAAACAGAACAGAGAACGATCATACACGCCCCAGCGCCGCGCGCCTGCTGCCTTGGGCAAGTCACCCTCTGTATTCCCAGCTGCGCTTGTTTGCTAGTTTGTGTGGGTGCGGGTGTGTGCGTGTGTGTGCATGAGTGTGTGTGTGCATGAGTGTGTGTGTGTGTGTGTGTGATTATGAGTGTGCTCAGCGGAGGGGGGTGACCTCGAGTGTTCACTCAAAACATGTTCATGATGTGATGGAACAGACTACCCTCCGACGTGACAACCTCTACGCTCTCTGCGCGGTTCTGTCGCCGCACCGCCGGTCCGGGGTTCGAATACCGATGAATGTTTCAATCAAAAACGTTTCGCAATTCTCGGACGAAGCATGTGGCTGAGGCTCGTGGCCTGTTATTGTGCGGCCAGGCCTTGTATCATCCGTCAGGTGAAGTTACCTGTGACGGGATTGGACTTGCCGCTCACCTGACCGGCACACATGACGGATGAGGGGTGGGCCAGAGAGAGAGAGAGAGAGAGAGAGAGAGAGAGAGAGAGAGAGAGAGAGAGAGAGAGAGAGAGAGAGAGAGAGAGAGAGAGAGAGAGAGAGAGAGAGAGAGAGAGAGAGAGAGAGAGAGAGAGAGAGAGAGAGGGGGGAGAGAGAGGGGAGAGAGAGGGGGGGGGGGGGGGGGGGGGGGGGGGGGGGGTCGGAAGTTTGCGGCAGCAGGACAAGGCAGTTATTGCAGGAAAAACATGACCGCATGACCGAATGACCCCCCCCCCCCCCCCCCCCCCCCATCCCTAACTTTAATGCCCAGCCCGACAGGCCCACCAGCCCCAACTACCGGAGCCACCCAGCCATCCATGTGGAACGAGGGGACGTTCATAAACTACGTGACCCATTTGGGGAGGGGGGGGGGGGGTCACGATCCTATCCTTAATGCATGGTAAGGTTTGATTAGGCAGGTCACGATAGGGAGTGAGGGGGTCAAAAAGAGGCCTAAAATCGGTCATGTAGTTTATGAAAGTCTCCCAAGGTTGAAATACGTGTATTTGGCGATTTCGGTGTTGCTACACCCAGCCGCCTGTCGCGGTGTGCCACGTGGTTTGGGAACGACCCCTCTTGCCCCCCTCCCCCTTTTCCTCCCCAGAACGCGCCGCCCGCTGCACACACCTCACCTCTGCATTGCAAATGCTGCTTCTGCTCGGGATTTCGGCGGGGGGGGGGGGGGGATGGGGAGGAGTCACATTTGTCGCCATCTAGTCGGCTGCCTCCTCTCCCACGAAGAGACGACGGAGACGGGGAGGGGGGCGGGGAGATTCGGATGTTCCGTCAGCTGGAAAGGGGGGGGGGGGGAGGCAGTGCGGGGGCTGTGGGAGCCGGAGCCTGCGGGAGCAGGCCACAGAAGGCCGGCACGCGGCGGCAGCGGCGGAGGCAGCCTGGGAGGTAGGCAACACGCCGGCACGGCTGCTCGGCGGGACGGCCCGCGTCGCAGGCGGTAGCCGCTACCTAACTACCGCAGCCGCAGACAAAGATGAGCAGCGGCCGTTTCCGTCGTCAGGTCTCAAAGGGCGTCGGCGCCAGGCTCCAGGCGCCAGGCTCCAGACCAGGCTCCAGACCAGGCTCCTCCTGGCTCCAGAATCCAGGCGCTCCTGGCTCCAGAATCCAGGCTCCTGGCTCCAGATTCCAGGCTCCTGGTTCCACACTCTAGGCTTCAGGCTCCTGGTTCCAGGCTCCAGGCTCCTCGTTCCAAACTCTAGGCTCCAGGCTCCGGCCTAGTCCGGGCACTAGCCTGAGCGGCGCAAATATGAGCATCGTCGTCGAGTGTAGAGTGAGACGAAAGCGATGCAGCGCGACGGAGAGCGAGAGAGAGGGGGAGACAGATTACGTCCGTTCCAGCCAGAAGAAACATCTTCTTTGACGGCAGGCAGCGCCATTAAAACCTCAGCGGTGGGCTGGCAGTCGAGATGCAGTGCTGTACCGAGCCCCCCTCGGCTCGGCCACGACGGACTCAGAGTACATTACCTTTACACCGACCGACCTTAGCGAGCGCCCAGCGGGGAGCACCTTACTTCTATTTCCACAAACGAGGGCTGCTGCCGCTCCCACCGCCGCCGCCGCCGCTGGCTGCTGCCGCTACCGCCGCCGCCGCCGCTGGCTGCTACCGCTACCGCCGCCGCCGCCGCTGGCTGCTGCCGCTACCGCCGCCGCCGCTGGCTGCTGCCGCCCGGATTCAATTTCGCGCCCTTTTGGGCAAAACAGAAAGAGCGACGCGAACAGGGCGGCGGCCAGCGGAGGCCAGCGGAGGCCAGCGGGGACCCCCGAGCCTGGGCCCGGGCCTAGGCTTGCCTCCAGCTGCCGGCGGGGACTCCCACAGAGACTGCCGATTTTGTGCCCCCCCCCCCCCTCTCTCTCTCTCTCTCTCTCTCTCTCTCTCTCTCTCTCTCTCTCTCTCTCTCTCTCTCTCTCTCTCTCTCTCTCTCTCTCTCTCCCTCTCCCTGTCTGGCGTTCGGCACAGTCGGCGGAACAAACTTTCGATTCCATTCCGCTATTGTGCGCAATGCACAGCCGACAAGGCTTGAAAAATGAATTCAGAGAGAGACAGAGAGACAGAGAGAGAGAGAGAGAAAGAAAGAGAGAGAGAGAGAGAGAGAGAGAGAGAGAGAGAGAGAGAGAAAGAAAGAGAGAGAGAGAGAGAGAGAAAGAGAGGGGGGCCGCTTGCCGGGATCACCAAGTTGTGTAAATCCCATTATTTGTACAGGCAGAGACGTCGGGCAAGCGTAGGGATGAAGGGATCGGAACGGTCTGTTGAAAATAAGGGCACCGGGAACGGAAAAAAAGGAAGGTTCGAGGTACCTCGGAAACAAAGACGCAAATAGTAAAAAAAAAAAAAAAAAAAAAAACCTTGCCTCACTCGTCTTTCTTTGCTCGCTCGGAAACGCCGCACCGCACTTTTTCGAAGGGCATTGACGCGATTGACACCCTGAGCCATCATCCATCACCACGTTGTAGTATCGGCCAATCACGTCGCAGCCCCCCTCGATATCCCCTGGCACCCATTGGCCGGCCATAAAGGTGGCCCTTAAACTGTTTATACGATTCCGCACGGCGTTTCAGGATCGTAAATCAAATACCGAGCTTCCCTCCGCTCCCGGGTTACGACTCACACACTGAGAGGTTCCCCTCCTCACCTCGCCCTGGCGGGATGGGGGGGGGGGGGGGGGGACTCTTTTTCGATATGGACCTCGCTTTGCTCGCACTAATGGACCAATCAGCTCAACCCCCTACCTCTTACTACCTCTAGAGGATCTCTAGAACGAAATAATACACCGCAGAGCAGGTCAGAATTTCGACGTCATTTCTGGAAATGCTCTCCAGGCCTCCAGTAAGAAACGCACCCCCATAGCGAACCACGCCTGCAAACCCCTTGCCTCGGGCGCGGTGCGCGGCGCGTCGAATCAGAGAAACTGTGGGGTGCAGCAGCAGTCGCTACGAGGTGCTGTCAGAAGACGTTTCCCCATCATCTCTCTCTCTCTCTCTCTCTCTCTCTCTCTCTCTCTCTCTCTCTCTCTCTCTCTCTCTCTCTCTCTCTCTCTCTCTCTCTCTCTCTCTCTCTCTCTCTCTCTCTCTCTCTCTCTCTCTCTCTCTCTCTCTCTCTCTCTCTCTCTCTCTCTCTCTCTCTCTCTCTCTCTCTCTCTCTCTCTCTCTCTCTCTCTCTCTCTCTCTCGAACATCACAACTGAAGCGCAAAGTTTTTGCGGGGCGCGCTGCTGCCTCGTGTGCTCTGTCCTCTGTTCGCTCTCCGCCTGCCGCTGCCGCCGCCGCCGCTTCCACCCGCAAAGTTGGTTCTACTTTGTCCCCTGTGGCTGTCGGGGGCTGTCGGGGGCTGTCGGGGGCTGCTGGGGGCTGCCGGGGGCTGTCGGGGGCTGCCGGGGGCTGCTGGGGGCAACAGCGTGGGCGCCGGCCGTCCACCCCCGCTCCCGTGCAGCCCCCGGGCAGCGCGCGGGCGGGCGGGCGGATGGGGCCTCGACGGGGGACTCGGCGGGGGAGTCGAAGGGGGACGTCGACGGTTCGCCGTCTCTCACTTGCAGTTTTTACTGCCCCGCGAGCTTTCAACATTTTATACCCCGACGGCCTGGGGGGTTCGCCGGCGTTCCCTGGCCGGGCCGGGTTGCCCTGCACCTCGCCGTCGGCCCCGCACGCGCCCGCCGGCAAGCGCCCCGCTGCCGGTCCCTTAAGGGCCCCGCTAACCCTATCTTACCCTCACTGAGAACGACAGAGCCATGATCATCGCCCTCTACGCCCCGCGCCGGGCCGTCAAAGGGCCTCTGGAGTGGAGGGGAGCGGCTGGCACGAAAACTTGCGCCGTCACATTTAAGATTCCAGGCCTTACTTGCACTTGGCACCGCGGGATTTCAAAAAAATTGCGGCCACTTTCATATGACCATATTGTGACTGTCAGTGACGAAGTTAGTGGAAGGCCTCCATTTCGTTGCCATGTTGAACAGAGAGTCTCTAACTCAGAGACATATTTTCTCTCCGCAAAATTTTGTCTGAAGTTTTTTATTTACCACCTGCTTCGTGCTGGCTGCGGCTCATCGCTCTGTTTACATGACACCCCCCTCCCCTCCCCCTCCCCCCTGCGCCTGGTCGAACTCGGCAAATTTCCCTTCATGGCAATTAATTCGCCAGACGTGATGAGAAATTTGAATAATGCGCGGCCCTTTTATGTGCCGGTTTTCCGACCAGTCGCTGTTGTAGAGCGGGAGGACTCGCGAAGGTTTATGAGAAATGCAGAGCCCGGCGGAGCCTCCGACCCCCGGCGGCAGAGGGCGCCCCTGTCGGGCGCTGTGTACACTTTCTCCTTCCGCTCCAGGCGTGTTTGGCCTTCCGTCCCGGCCGATCAGACGGGGGCGCCGATACCACCGAGTGGAGTGCAAACAGGGCGCCCACACACACACACCCACCCACACACACACACACACACACACACACACACACACACACACACACACACACAGAATAACGGACCGCCGGCCCAGAGCACCAAGAAGGGATCTCCCCAGGGCCAAGAGTAACTAAACACCACGCTGAGCTGACCGCAACTCAAGCAGTGTAGTTCCGAGACTGGCGCACGGTCCCCCTCGGTTGGCCGCACAAAATAAAGTACATGTGGCGGGTTCCGGGCGAACACCGTCTTTCGGTACATTTAGTATGGCACATTGTGCGCAACCTTGTAGGTCAAAAGGTCCTCCAGTTGGAGAGAAGGAAAATGGGGAAGGGGCCGGGAGGAGGAGATGGCTGGAGAAAGAGAGAGAGAGAGAGAGAGAGAGAGAGACAGAGAGAGAGAGAGCAATTATCCCCGACAGAGGACGGAAGCGAGGCCTCACGTGGCACTTCTAACAGCTTCAGCGTCGTCGTCGTCGTGGTCGTCGTCTCTCTCTCTCTCTCTCTCTCTCTCTCTCTCTCTCTCTCTCTCTCTCTCTCTCTCTCTCTCTCTCTCTCTCTCTCTCTCTCTCTCTCTCTCTCTCTCTCTCTCTCTCTCTCTCTCTCTCTCTCACTCACATTAGTCCGCCTGGACAGTCGTCCGGCCTCCGGTTCTTTGAGGAGGCCGTAGTCTTCATGGTAGAAGAGCGAGCGTATGTGTGTATGTGTGTGAGAGAGAGAGAGAGAGAGAGAGAGAGAGAGAGAGAGAGAGAGAGAGAGAGAGAGAGAGAGAGAGAGAGAGAGAGAGAGAGAGAGAGAGAGAGAGAGAGAGAGAGAGAGAGAGAGAGAGAGAGAGAGAGAGAGAGAGAGAGAGAGAGAGAGAGAGAGAGAGAGAGAGAGAGAGAGAGAGAGAAGAGAGAGAGAGAGAGAGAGAGAGAGGGTAGGCCGCTGGAGTCGACCGTGTCCGAGGCCGAGCTACAGTCGGTACACTCGAATCTGTTTACATCGGTCCGGTCGAGAGGCCGATGGCCGGGAGGCGGGGCACAGCCGGTGCAACCACACACTCACTCACTCACTCACTCACTCACTCACTCACTCACTCACTCACTCACTCACTCACTCACTCACTCACTCACTCACTCACTCACTCACTCACTCACTCACTCACTAACTCACTCACTCACTCACTCACTCACTCACTCACTCACTCACTCACTCACTCACTCACTCACTCACTCACTCACCATCCAGTGCAGCGTGCCAACACGTGCGCCGGAGGAGAAAGTGCAGGTCAGCAAATCACCATGGAAAAGCATTACAGCAGGTGAAAAATCACAGCAGGTGAATTATCACAGAAGGTGAAATATCCCAGCAGGTGGACAATCGCTGCAAGGTAAAAATCAAAGGAGGTGAAAACTCACAGCAGTTTGTAAAAAAACAAAACAATTAACAACCTCGGCGGGGATGGTGGGGTGGCACCGCTCGAAACGCCATGAGCCGTTTGCCCTTGTCCTTCTGATGATCGCTAAGTGAAATGCGGACGGTGAGCGGGGAGCCTTGTGGAGCCGTGCGGAGCCCATGCTTGTGGGTGGTGGGACTAACATCTCCAGTTACTGTCATTCCTGTACACTGCACCCCGAGGCGCCCCCCCCCCTACTCAGCCCCCCTCCCCCTCGGCAGGAATTTAATATCGCGTCGAACCTCAAGGAGGAACGGCGTGCACGGGGGGGGGGGACCCCGGGCCCGGGCGCTATATGGTGGCGGCCCTGCGGTCCCTGCAGCCCCCGTATCCATGGGGGTGTACTCCATGTACATGAGCAGCGGCAGGCAGGTGGAAGAGTTGGGCTGGGGTGAAGAGTGGGGCTGGGGTGAAGAGTGGGGCTGGGGCGAAGAGTGGGGCTGGGGTGAAGAGTGGGGCTGGGGTGAAGAGTGGGGCTGGGGTGAAGAGTTGGGCTGGGGTGAAGAGTGGGGCTGGGGTGAAGAGTGGGGCTGGGGTGAAGAGTGGGGCTGGGAGGAAGAGTGGGGCTGGGGTGAAGAGGGGGGCTGGGGTGAAGAATGGGGCTGGGAGGAAGAGTGGGGCTGGGGTGAAAAGTGGGGCTGGGGCGAAGAGTTGGGCTGCGGTGAAGAGTGGAGCTGGGGCGAAGAGTGGAGGTCGCACTCAGAATGAAAAAGTCATCATGATCGCCCAGTTTTGGGCGCTAGGGACTTGAAGAGGCTGCTTTGGAAACTTTGGCGCCTTGCATTGAAGATTTTAGACCTGAGTGAGATTCGGCTTGGCGTCAGCGGATTTCACAAATGGGGTCACATGACCTTTCCCGATACGACGTGGGTTTGTGTGGTAGAGCTCACTATATGACCACTCCAACTCGTATCTTCCATTTCCGTCGGAAAAGGTCAAGTGACCTCATTTTTGGAATCCTTGGGCCAGGCTGAGCCAAACTTAAAGTGTCATATATTCGTTGTAATGACAATGCGTATAATAAAAAAAAAATAGCTAGTTAAAATAATCAGAGAAGCCACAATTCATCCGAATTTGAGCGGCATTGTCTGACAGAGGTGCTGTCCTGGCTCCTGGCTCCACGAGGCGGAGCCTATCGGAGAATCGACCGGCCCCCGGGGGCTGCGGGGGCTGCGGGGGCTGCGGGGGCTGCGGGGGCTGCGGGGGCTGCGGGGGCTGCGGGGGCTGCGGGGGCTGCGGGGGCTGCGGGGCTGCGGGGGCTGCGGGGGCTGCGGGGGCTGCGGGGGCTGCGGGGGCTGCGGGGGCTGCGGGGGCTGCGGGGGCTGCGGGGGCTGCGGGGGCTGCGGGGGCTGCGGGGGCTGCGGGGGCTGCGGGGGCTGCGGGGGCGAGCCGGTGGGTGCACTGGGAGCAGAGCACGATGGGTATCGACGAGTATCCTACTTGAGCCGCGGTATCCTCCCCCTGGGAACCGAATCGCTTCACGGTCCCACAGCCTCCGCTAAAGAGTCGGCTCGAGTAACGCGCCGTGTTGGGAGGCGGCGTGCGTTGGGCCCCGCTGAGGTGGGATGGGATGGGATGGGATGGGATGGGATGGGATGGGATGGGATGGGATGGGATGGGATGGGATGGGATGGGATGGGATGGGATGGGATGGGATGGGATGGGATGGGATGGGATGGGATGGGATGGGATGGGATGGAAGGGGATGGGATGGGATGGGATGGGATGGGATGGGATGGGAGGGGATGGGATGAGATGGGATGGGATGGGATGGGATGGGATGGGATGGGATGGGATGGGATGGGATGGGATGGGATGGAAGGGGATGGGATGGAATGGGATGGGATGGGATGGGATGGGATGGGATGGGAGGGGATGGGATGAGATGGGATGGGATGGGATGGGATGGGATGGGATGGGATGGGATGGGATGGGATGGGATGGGATGGGATGGGATGGGATGGGATGGGATGGGATGGGATGGGATGGGATGGGATGGGATGGGATGGGATGGGATGGGATGGGATGGAAGGGGATGGGATGGGATGGGATGGGATGGGATGGGATGGGAGGGGATGGGATGAGATGGGATGGGATGGGATGGGATGGGATGGGATGGGATGGGATGGGATGGGATGGGATGGGATGGAAGGGGATGGGATGGAATGGGATGGGATGGGATGGGATGGGATGGGATGGGATGGGATGGGATGGGATGGGATGGGATGGGAGGGGATGGGATGAGATGGGATGGGATGGGATGGGATGGGATGGGATGGGATGGGATGGGATGGGATGGGATGGGATGGGATGGGATGGGATGGGATGGGATGGGATGGGATGGGATGGGATGGGATGGGATGGGATGGGATGGGATGGGATGGAAGGGGATGGGATGGGATGGGATGGGATGGGATGGGATGGGAGGGGATGGGATGAGATGGGATGGGATGGGATGGGATGGGATGGGATGGGATGGGATGGGATGGGATGGGATGGGATGGAAGGGGATGGGATGGAATGGGATGGGATGGGATGGGATGGGATGGGATGGGAGGGGATGGGATGAGATGGGATGGGATGGGATGGGATGGGATGGGATGGGATGGGATGGGATGGGATGGGATGGGATGGGATGGGATGGGATGGGATGGGATGGGATGGGATGGGATGGGATGGGATGGGATGGGATGGGATGGGATGGGATGGGATGGAAGGGGATGGGATGGGATTGGATCGGAGCGCCGGGCTGTCACTGTCAACAGTCGCGGCATTATGACAGTCCGCGATGTGTCCCCGATGTGTGCGCCAAGGCCCGGCCGGTGTCCGGGGGTCCGGGGGCCCGGCCCGCATGCAGGCGCTCACATATGTGCGATATGTGCCACACTGCGCCCCGTCCCGGCGGAGGCACTGAGTACGCGCCGCGCGCGCGCGCGCGTGTGTGTGTGTGTGTGTGTGTGTGTGTGTGTGTGAGTGTGTGTGCGCGTGTGCGTGTGTTTGTGCTGCCAAAGCGAATGGTCCCGTAGGGGGGCTCACGAGCCGCTCACAAGAGCGGGGACTGGCGGCGGGGGACTCGACGGGGACCCCCAACCACCGTGTGCCGAATCACTGGACGTGCGCCGTGGGGACACATTGGCTGCAACGGGGGAACGAATGGCGAACGTGTCGACTCCCCGAGTGTGTCTGTGTGTAGCGGGTGTGACGCACACGCACACACACGCACGCGAACGCACACACACACACTCCCTCACTGTACGGCGCGCTACGCTCGCCTGTCTCCCGCCCTTCGAGCTTCCAATTAAAACTGTAGCGCAGGGAGAGGGCGAGGGAGGGGGAGAGGGAGAGAGAGAGAGAGAGAGAGAGAGAGAGAGAGAGAGAGAGAGAGAGAGAGAGAGAGAGAGAGAGAGAGAGAGAGAGAGAGAGAGAGAGAGAGAGAGAGAGAGAGAGAGAGAGAGAGAGAGAGAGAGAGAGAGAGAGAGAGGAGAGAGAGAGAGAGAGAGAGAGAGAGAGAGAGAGAGAGAGAGAGAGAGAGAGAGAGAGAGAGAGAGAGAGAGAGAGAGAGAGAGAGAGAGAGGAGGGCGGTGCTTTGACGCATAGAGATAATGAAGAGCCTGCTGGACTGGAGCGGATGCTACCTGCGCTGTTGAAATGTACGATTTTGACGAATACTGCGCAGCAGGTCTTCCGTGTGCGGAACAGAGTGAGAGATAAAAAATATATGAGGTTGGTTCCGAAATTACAAAAGGAAATGGCCGGCCAGAGTTAGATGCAAATTATACCGCATACAACAACGGTCATTGCAAGTGTAGTTTTCGTTCAGTGCTCTGTGTGGGCCGTCGAGGGGGGTAGCTGCGGTCTTCTTCACGGCGGAGGTCACGACCACGGGGTGGGGGTGGCGCGGCCCGGCGCTGGTCAGGCTGAACATGCTAACGAAGTGCTCACGGGCGCCGCCCGGATGCGCAGGGCCGCGCCGCGCCGCGCAGGGCCCGGGCGGTGGTGCCCGCGGGGCCTGCGGCGCCTGCGGCTACTGGTGCCGACCACCGTGATCTCGTTAGGGTAGTCCTGCGGCCGCTGCTGTTTGGCCCCGTCCCCCCGGGGTCCCTCCGGGGCCCCTCGGAGTCCTTCGGGGTCCCTCGGGGTCCCTCGGGGTCCCTACGGGGTCCCTCGGGGTCCCTCGGGGTCCCTCCCTACGGGGTCCGTTGTGGGGGAGTACGTCGGGGACCTCGGGCCGCGCCGAGGGCCGTCCCTGTGTTCAGACCGGATCACGGCAGCGCTCCTCATCTCGGCCTGTCCCTCTGCTTCCAGATGTCAACCACGGCCAGCCCGCTGCTCGCCTCCACCACCATGGAGGCCCTGAGCGAGGAGCAGGCTCAGGAGCAGCAGGTGGAGCAGACGCGGCAGCAGGACCGGCAGGAGTTCTTCAGGACCTACGACCTGATGACGGGGGTAAGTCGACTTTGGGGGCAACTCGTTCATTACAGCCAGCCACATAGGGCTCACGCCAAAAAAAGAAAGGTGTTTAGTCGTGCGAACTAATTTGTTCGTTGATTTTGGAGCCAGCAAAAAGAAGGAAAGAAAAGAGTCGCAAGAACTAAGAACTAACATTTGACAGCATTTCACAATATTTCGCACAGAGAAAATTTAACGTTATTCTTCCACAACGGACGTTTTGCTGACTGAACGAGATGTTAGTTCTCACAACTACTGAATTTATTGCTAGTCCCGAAATCAACGAACAAATTAGGCCGCACAACTTATCATTTGTCTGCGTGAGCTCAGAGAGGCGAGCGTCCGTGTGCTCCCGTCGTGAAGCAGTTAGTCAAACTTTCAGGGGGCAGTTCAAGCCCCGAGCTACACGGCCGCTCGCCCCCGCTGCCTCGCTAGTTGTGCTGTAAGCAGCAAGTTCTGAGGGGAGGAGGGGTTAGTTGTTTGTGGGCGTGCGAAGGGAACGGCCTGATCGGCGCACGCTAGCGGCGATGTTAGTCAAGCGCTGTCGGCTTAATTTAATATCACAGAGAGGAGGTCGAGCCTGGTCCGGACACAGTGCAGCGCACCGGCGCGGCGTCGGGGGTGGGTGGGGGAGGGGGCGGTTAGGAGGGGACCAGGGAGGGGGTGGGGGTCTCCACAACCCCTCTCTGCCGGATCCCTAGCAGTAATCTCGTTGATGTTAGCAGGATGAAGGGAGGAGAGCTCCATCTCCCTTCGCGGCCGGAACGATGACATTGCGCTCAGCAGAGTCGACACTCTGGACAACGCTGACCGCTATACTCTCCGCGCCTCTAAAAAAAAAGAACGAAAGAAAGAAAAAAACAAAAGCTAAGTCATCGCCTCCCGACCGCAGGGCCATAAGTGCATAGGCAAGTGCCTACTAACAGCAGGCGGCCAAGGCACACGAACTGCAGCCTAGGCTTAATGCGTCTTGACTTTTTATGTACAAACGCGGACAAGCAAGAAACGGGCTCCCTGCGTATGAGGTCGCTGGCTGGGGCTGCGAAGGAACTGGCTAGGGCTGTGAAGGAGCTGCGAAAGCTGCAAACTAGGGGAACGGTAATGCCAGCCCCTAACAGGGCCTGTAAAAAAATGCAAGGAAGAAAGAAAGAAAGACAGAAATCCCTCTTCTCTCGAAATGGGCTGGGCTGCCTGTGCCAGGAGGTGGGTAGGCCGGCCCGCAGGACACGGCTGTGCAGCGGGCTGGCCTACCCCGGAGTTCGCAGGCGCTCAGGTGGTGGTGGGCAGGCCCGCGGTGTAAATCGGGCCACCGGAGCTGGGAGCCCGCTGCCCGGAGCCCGCCGGAGCCGCTTCTCGCCCGGCTATCGAGAGCTGATCCCCCACCACTTGGGTAGGCCTTACCCCGGATCCGGGGCCGGCAACCGGAGCCAATCGGATCAAGTGCACTGACGCCCCTTCCGTGGCCGTGGCGTGGCCGTGGCGTGGCCGTGGCGTGGCCCGTGGCTGCCGCCCACGCACCCCTCGGCCTCAGAGCGCCAGTCGTTGTCTGCGCCGCTTCTGCGCTGCTCTGTCGAAGGAGACCAAAATGCGGGGCATAAAACACGGAGCGGGACGAAAAGTTTTACCCCTCGCCGTGGGCTGTGGGCTGAGGCCTGATGAATTGAAACGGGGCGGGACGGGTGGCGGGACAGCGGCGGCACGGCTTGGCTTCACCCTTCATACGACCTCAGCCGCCTCATCCTTTGGGACCCGTCCCCTTCTTTCGTTTCGCTGAGCGTTCGGTACGGCGAGAGACAGCAGCCGGACCATGCCGACACACTCCCCGTGTGTGTGGGTGTGCGCACTGAGAAAAATTTTTGGCTCTGGGCACAGGACGTTTAGTACCCAGGCCGAAAGTCTGGGAACGCACTAAACAATAAGCGCCAGGCACTAAACGATTAACGCCTGTGTCTAGAGTTTTGCTCCCGTGTCCATAGAGTTTAGACCAACGGATTAAACGTTTTAGATGTAGGGTCCAGGTGGAACGCACAAAACTACCCTTTGGTCCAGGAGCCAAAGATTTTTCTCAGTGCGTGTGTTTTCCCTGACCTTTCTTACAAGGCAAGCGGCTATCACTATTTTCTACCCTTTCTCTTCGAAAAGAGGTATCCGTTTTCAAGGCCCTGTTGATTTTCCACAGCCGTTATTAAGGACGGCTTCTAATTCTCTGGCGCTGGACGCTGGATGTGGGACGTGGGGGTATGGGATGTGACCAATCTCTCTCTCTCTCTCTCTCTCTCTCTCTCTCTCTCTCTCTCTCTCTCTCTCTCTCTCTCTCTCCTTCTTCCCCTCTTCTTCCCTCCCTCTCCCACTCTTCCGGCGCTCATCCCCCGGAGGCCTCGAGGAGAAGCGAGGACCAAAGACTAAAGGGCCCTTGGCTCCAACCCCTGGGGAGAGGAACGCCTGCCCGCGAACAGCGTCGGAAGCCGAGCCGAGCCGAGCCACGGCGAGCCGAGCCGGGGCCGAGGCACACAAGGAGGATGGGAAGCTTGTGTCTCATACCGTAATGGCCGCCCCTAAGCCCAATGCTGCGTGACCAGATCCCCCGTGGCGGGTCGGAGCTGCAGCCCTCAGCCCCACCCGGCCCCTGCGGCCCCTGCGGCCCCTGCGGCCCCTGCGGCCCCTGCGGCCCCTGCGGCCCCTGCGGCCCCTGCGGCCCCTGCCGCCCCTGCGGCCCCTGCGGCCCCTGCGGCCCCTGCGGCTCCTGCGGCTCCTGCGGCCCCTGCGGCCCCTGCGGCCCCTGCGGCCCCTGCGGCCCCTGCGGCCCCTGCGGCCCCTGCGGCCCCTGCGGCCCCTGCGGCCCCTGCGGCCCCTGCGGCCCCTGCGGCTCCTGCGGCTCCTGCGGCCCCTGCGGCCCCTGCCCTACCGGGCTCTCGTCCGTCCGAGCATTGATGGGGTGCTCACGACTGACGGGCAGGGCTCGGCTCGGCTCGGCTCGGCTCGGCTCGGCTCGGCTCGGCTCGGCTCGGCTCGGCTCGGCTCGGCTCGGCTCGGCTCGGCTCGGCTCGGCTCGGCTCGGCTCGGCTCGGCTCGGCTCGGCTCGGCTCGGCTCGGCTCGGCTCGGCTCGGCTCGGCTCGGCTCGGCTCGGCTTGTCAGCGGCATAAGGGTTCCGCACGGGACGCTCATCCTCTGCTTTGGTCTCGGTACTCGGGGCCATCGTCAACCCCTCTCCCCCCGCCTACCCCACAGACCCCCCCCCCTCCCCAATTCCCACTGCTCCCAAACCCCACAAGGCCGGACCACCCGCCACCACGCTCTCCACAATTATTTGCACGGAAACAAAATCCTGTCGAGTAAATAAAAATAGGCAGTCGTGCGGGTCTTTGATCCACTCCTCTATCTCTCTTCTATTCCTTTCGTTGGAGAGAGAGAGAGAGAGAGAGAGAGAGAGAGAGAGAGAGAGAGAGAGAGAGAGAGAGAGAGAGAGAGAGAGAGAGAGAGAGAGAGAGAGAGAGAGAAAGAGAGAGGCGGTCTCCCACAGCAGGTGGGGGTGGTCCAGACGCTGCTGAATCTGATCTCGCTCTCCTCCTCCGCCTGCTGTAGCTCATCTCCCTCTACCTCGCTGGCAGCGCACACACACACACACACACACACACACACACACACACACACACACCGTGTGTAGGGATTGCACGCATAAAGGCTGCACGCACGGCAGACCCCCATATCCTGTATCGCACCGGGACGAGAGCCTTCCAGTATCGGATATCCACTACGCCACGCCATGCCGCGCCGTGCTTTGCCGTGCCGTGCCGTGCCGCGTCGTGCCGCGTCGTGCCGCGCCGTGCCGCGCCGTGCCGCGCCGTGGCGTGTGCAAAAGCATTACTAGACAGGAGGTACCCCGCGCTCGAGCGCCCCTCCCGCCTTAATATCGGAATGCCATTCGGTCTGGTCGGGTCGGCAGACCGCCCCATCCGTGTACGATAGGGGACGTTCATAAACTACGTGACCAACTGGAGGGGGGGGGGGGTTCAGCCCATCGTCACAATCCTATCCTTGATGCATGGCAAGGTTAGGTTAGCATAAGGGGTAGAAGGGGTCAAAAAGTGGTCTTAAATCGCCACGTAGTTTATGAACGTCCCCTGACACGTAATTTGGTACGGCCCTTGTATAACTCGATCCACCCCCGTCCGGAGTAATCAGCGTGTCGACGCGCAGACTGAGCAGGCGATACGTAGACGAGTTACAGGGGGGGGGGAGCAGATGGAGAGGGAGGGGGGAGGCATCCATGGCCCGGTGGCAATGAGCACGGCGGGCTGCGTATTGTCTGCGGAGCTCAGTTTTGTTTGTTTCCTTCATTTCCCTATTTCCGCTCTCGCTGCGCGCGCTGCGCCCGACAGAGGTCCCCAGCCCAGCTGGCCCGGCCCCCGGCCCGCCGCAGAGTGTTGGGTCCCGTTTGGTCGAGTCGGGTACATATCATAAAGTCTCGGGTCACCTAACGAAACAGCCACATGTCCAGTGACGTATGGTCCCTTCCAGTCTTTCCAGTCACCAGTCCCAGTCAGCAAAATGTTTCCGAAAAATTTCGGAGGGATTATACAGATTCTGGTAATCCGAGGTAATCCGGGGTAATCCGTAGCTATTGACACAGAGTAATCCGAAGTATTCCTCGGTAATCCGGGGTAATCCCGGGTAATCCAGGGTAATCCAGGGTAATCCGGGGAAATCCGGGGTAATCCGGGGTAATCCGGGGTAATCCAGGGTAATCCGAGGTATTCCTCGGTAATCCGGGGTAATCCCGGGTAATCCAGGGTAATCCAGGGTAATCCGGGGAAATCCGGGGTAATCCGGGGTAATCCGGGGTAATCCGGGGTAATCCGGAGTAATCCGAAGTAATCCGGGTAATCCGGGGTAATCCGAAGTAACCCGGGTAATCCGGGTAAGGTAATCCGACAGACACCGATTTTTCGAGTTGTTTCGTTTCCCCCTTGCACTCGGCCCGATCCCCTGACCTGCAGCCACGTCAAACGCCGCCGCACCCCCCCCCCTCCCCCTGCCCCCGCAGACTGCAGACGGTGTGTTTGTGTCCACGACAGGTCCGGATCGCCGCCACGCTCGGGGGGTTCTTCGGCATGATGGTGCTGCTGGTGCTGTACAAGAGCCGGTGCCGCACGCGCCGCGACGCCATCAAGGAGGTGCGCCTGGCCGCCGCCAAGGCCGTCGTCGAGGAGGAAGACCAGCAGGAGGCAGTGGCCGCCGCCATGTACATGCAGACGGTGGTCACGGGCCGGGTGCCCCGCCGCAGCCTGGGCGCCCTGTCCGCCCCCGTGGGGCCTCTGGGGCCCCGGGGGTCGTTCGCGTTTGTCAGCGGCCTGGGCTCGGCGGGGGCGGCGGCGGCTCTGCCCCCCGGCGGCCTCCTGCCCCGGGCTGACGGCCAGCACGACCCCTCGGCCTTCCCGCTGCCAGTCCGCTTCTCATCCCTCGGGGGCTGCAGCCTCCTGGACGCCACCGTGGCCATCTCCTCCGTGCGCAGGTCAGTCACCAGGTCACTGCCAGCGGACAGGACACCACCACCAACTGTCGTTCGAAACTTTGAGATTTTGTTGTGAATTCTCAAAGTTACCTTAATACCTAGTATTAAGTCCCTATTTCCCCACTCGGTCCCTGCCGGACACCCCAGCACACTCCGCTCCCCGGGAGATACCCCACTCTCAAGCGCCCAACGCCGGGTATCTGCCGGAGTCTATCCAACTCACCCCGTCACCCGCGACCCACCCCCTGCCACCCTCCATCCCCCGCGTGACACTACCCCACGTCCCTGGCGAGAACTAGTGTCCCCGCCGCAACGGGGTATGCGTTTTAAGTGGTCATGAAGTGGTCAGCGCTGTCGCCACTCTCAGGGCTAAACAACGTGGCCACCAGGGGAGTCTTAATTTATGCATGTCTTCGGGAAACGCGTCAAGATAGCAGCAGCAGCCCCAAAAAGGATCGTGGCGGCAACTACTTTCAATAATTTTTTAAAATATTTCTCTGGAAAGTGCCCAAAAGAAAGTCCCGCACCTTTCTCCCTTATTTTGGATATGTGTGTGAGTGCGCGAGAAGCAAGGTATGGTAACGCGTAACGCAAGTAACGTAAAGAAATAGTAATGAGTATACTGTTTTATTTTTTGATAACGTCAACATCAAATACACATTTAGAATTTGACAGGGAAAGATGCGTACTGGCTTAATCGAACAATGATATTTTCATTTATTGCCAAGGAGTAAAATAGTCGCGTAGCGAAATACGACAAAAAACATGGCTGAGCTTGAGTTTTCCAACGGTTCTCTTGCGGGGCGAACACTTAGTGGAAAAGGGGGGGGGGCGGTTAGAGGTTGGGTCATTCGTAGTATCCCGCTGCAGGAGGGAGATGGGCCTTCGCCGTCGGGAACCCGATCAGCTCCGAGGAGGTCGTCATCCTGATGTGCAGGCTGGAGGCGCAGATCAACATGTAGTACGGCATGGCTGCGGACAGACGCGGCATTGTAAATAGGCATGGAGGTCAAACGGGGAGGAGGGCCGTCATTGGAGGCCGCCTCACCTGTATACAGTGGGAAGCCGACGAGGAAGTAGAAGATGTTCATCTCGAGGAGGGAGACGGAGGCGGCGATGAGGAAGCCCACGACGATGTACAGCACCAGGTGGTGAATGTACATCACCATCCGCTCTGGCCGCCTCTGCAACCAGAGCGCAAGGGAAGCATGAGAAACATCTTGGTGCGGGGCCTCTCACACTTTCTCCGGCATTCTCGTTCCTCGTCACGAAAGTACGACTTAGCAACGTGCCGAAGGTCCCCACCCTGTCTCACCTGCTCGATGCCCTTGAGGAAGTGCCAGGCCGCGAACATGTTAATGATGTTGACGAAGATGAAGGTGACGTTGACGATGTCGGTGAGGAACAGCAAGAACCACGGGGGCTCGTCGTCCGAATCCTTCCCGGGCGGCGGCTCATCCAGGTCTCGGCGCTGCTGCGGCAGGGAGAGAGAGAGGGGGGGAGGGGGGTAAGGGGAGAGGGTTCAGAGGGGGAGGCGGTTCAGCTGACGGCCCTGTAGAGTACCGCTGCAGAGTACCGCGATGACGTACCTTCATGTACTTGCTCATCTGGTAGAACTCGCCCATGTGTGCAAGGACGCCGAAGAAGCTGCCGACCTGGGAGCGGACAGCAGGTCGGGTTAGGCGAGCTAGACGCGATTAGGCAAGGCTAGCCTAGGCTTGGCTAGGTTTAGGTTAGGTTAGCCTTGGCTAGGTAGGCTAGGCAGGCTAGCATGGGCTAGGTATTAGACTGGCCTCGGTTAGGTTAGGCTAGACTAGGATAGCCTAGGTTAGACTAGGATAGCCTAGGTTAGACTAGGATAGCCTAGGTTAGACTAGGGTAGCCCAGGTTAGGCTAGACGAGGATAGCCTAGGTTAGGCTAGACTAGGATAGCCTAGGTTAGGCTAGACTAGGATAGCCTAGGTTAGGCTAGACTAGGATAGCCTAGGTTAGGCTAGACTAGGATAGCCTAGGTTAGGCTAGACTAGGATAGCCTAGGTTAGGCTTGCTTGACACACGCACCACTCCCCACCAGCCCTGGACCCGGCAGCACGTCTCCAGCTCGCAGCAGCAGCAGGCCTTGTCCACCACCGGCAGCAGCGCTGTCCGCCTGAAGGCCTGCCCCTGCCCCGGCCGGGAGGCGGAGGCGAGGGCCGCCGGGGCTGTAGCCGGACCCGGACCAGGAAGCACGGGCTCCATCTCCTGCTGAAGCTGAAGAACGTTGTCAGGGCTGTCCGCCAGAGTGGACCGCACTGGCAGCAGAGAGCGTGCTGGAGACGACGCCTACCTTGCGGTGCCTGGGGGGCTACGAGGAGGCCGTGGTCGCAGCCGCAGCCTCCCGGGCCTGGGCACGGTCTCGGGCACGGCCTCTATGCGCGCGACGAGGGCGCGGCTGGCCGCTTCCGATCCTGGACTGGAACTGGCGACAGCAGCTGCAGGCCTCCTCGCGGACAGACCCAGAGGTCCCTGGTCGATGCGACTGGCGCCGCAGCCACGGCGCCGCCGGGGGAAGAGGAAGCTCCAGGCGCAGTCGGCGCCATCCGGCCCGCTGGGGCCCGGAGCCCGGAGCCCGGAGCCCGGAGCGGGAGCCGGAGCTGGGCCGGAGCTCTGGACGCGGGAGTCACCCGAGCTGAACCGAACCGATCCGAACCGAGCTGTGCCCGAATGGCCCACTAGCAGAGTGGGAAAATTTTGGAGGGGGTAGGGGGTGCGAGGGGGAAGGGGAAGGGGAGGGGTGCGCGAGTACTGATGCAGTTTGAGGGGACGCGAACTCACCCGCACACCGCACACCGGTGAGGCCAGCGCCAGAGCGACATCTACCGCTTCCCTGGCATGCAAATCGGTTAGTTGAAGTTTGCAGCGTTCGATTTATCGAACTTTCCCGGGGGGGATCCGCCCCGGTTGCAGTTGTGATGGCACAATCAAACCGCGTGGAATATGTACTTGTGTTTGTTCACTCTTCGAAGTATCACAATGACGAACGCGTCGTGGAGGAACGTCTATTTATGCAAGCCTAACTATTCACCTAATCTTCGCGAGAAGCGGGCGTCGGAGCTGCGCTTAGACTTAGACTTAGACCAGGGTGGGGCTGGACCCGTCCAACGGCTTCGTTGCGTACGGGTTGCCTGCAGGGGCGGGGGCGGGAAACCCGGGGGCGGGCAGCGCGTAGCCGGTGGCGTTGGGCGGCGCGTAGCCGGTCGGAGGCATGGCGTACGGCGGAGGCTGATGATAGGTCGTGGGCAGCTCAATGTTCTCCGTGAAGTAGCACATCTTGAAGTGGAGGCTGCTGGAGCAGATCAGCATGTAGTACTGGAGACCTGCGGGCCAGCGGAAACCCTCTCGTCAACGCCGCATTCCGTTCCGTTCCTCCTACCGAGAGGTGAGACAGACGGCCCGGCGGGGCGGGGCGGGGCGGGGCGGGGCGGGGCTTACCGCAGTATGTCAGCAGCAAGAATATGAAGACTAACACACTCTCCAACTCGACGGCCATGACGATGCTGTAGATGAAGGCGAGGACCACGAACACCATCTGGGTGCGGATGTAGTGGATCATTAGCTCGGGACGATTCTGGAACCAAACAGCAAGAAGGAGCAGCTCACTTTTAATTCTGTTTTTTGTAAATTTTTTGGTGTATTTTTTCTACGAACTTTAGGAACTTTTGAATTAGTTTGAACTTGAAATACTGGTGTTCACTCAAATAAAAAGGCATTATTTCCGTCTCCCTCCGGAGTTGACGGGGCCGTCACCCACCTCCCGGATGCCCTTCAGGAACAGGATCGCGCAGACCAGCAGCGCCAGGTGGGCGATGATGAGGATGATGTTGCTGAGTCCGCGGGCCCACGGGTCTTCCACGGTCTTCAAGATAGAGTGACCGTCCTCGGTCTGGCGGAACAAGGACAGACACATAGTACGACACAAGAGAGGGTGACGGGTGACGGGTTGTATCTCTACCCGACGCCGAATGCCTGACCGGCGCGGCGAGTCTAAGTACCACGATCGTCTCCTTCTTCTCGATGGTGAGGTCCGCGAGGTACAGGATGACGGCCGCGCCGCTGCCGACCTGCAGCACACAAAGCAGATAGAAGGACATCGAGCTTTGCCGTAGCTGGCTGTCGGCTTGGCTGTCAGCTTGCTGTCGGCTCGCTGCTGCCCTGTCAGCTGACGTACCGCGTTGATCCAGCCCTGGACCTTGCAGCAGGAGTCCAGTTCGCAGCAGAAGCATCCCGTGTTTAGCACCGGCAGCAGGAAGGTGCGCTTCTTACGCACGGCGACGCCGTCCATGGCCTCCATGACGATACCAAAACAGCAGGGCTTGTGCCCGAGTCCTGTCCAGCCGGTCCTGTCCAAACCGCAGCTTCCCAGTCCCACTCACGCACTGAAGGCTCGCCCCGGGCCCGGCCCCGGTCCAGCACAGACCAGAGGGCGCTGGCTTTCGCACCATCCTGGTCGATGCGAGTGGCGCCGACGGCGGCCCCAGACAGACACCGAGGCGCCACGGCCTGGTGTGGTGGACAAGGTCATCGCTCGTCTCGGGGTGGACGGGGGACCGGGGGAGGGGGGGGGCGTATTGACACGGCTCTTTAAGTCCGCGGTATTTTCTTAAAGGACTTGTGATTGGCATAGTTTCTCTTCCTCCTCCAGGGCTTCCATGTTGCCCAACACGCCCACGAGGCACCTGCACGAGCGCCTGCACAATCACCAGCAGCGACACGTGCAGCAGCGGCGGGAGAGCAAGCAGCTGCAGATGCAGCGCCTGGAGCAGCTGCTGCCGCGGATAGGGGCGGACGGCCCGGAGGGGGCGAACGACGGCGGGGACGGCGACGGGGTGCACCCGAGCCTGGGCCCTGGGCTGGGACTGGGCCTGCAGGCCACGTCCCCGGCGCGCTCCGACCCGGGCCCCTCCCAGCCCACGACCACAGCCCCCACGACGGCGGCCTCGCGGCCCAAGGAGGGCGGCGGCGGCCTCCCGAAGAGGACCCGTGCGAGGTCGGCATCCGTCCACGCCGCCTCCTCCTCAGCCTTTACCTTGCGGGCGGGCGCGGGACCTCGCCGTCACAGCCACGCCCGCGGGCCGGGAGCAGCCGGAGCCCCCGGGGCCGCTGCCGCCCTGCGGAAGGGGTCGGTTGTGTCGCCGTTACTGGTCCGGCACCCGCTGGGACACCGCCCCTTCGTGCTGAGGACTCCGCTGGGGGTGAGTGGTGCGGGGCACAGGCACACGGCGGCACGGCATGGCCTTAATGTGTCGACATTGAGAGTCCCGATGCGGTTACCATAGTGCGTTATAACACCTCGTTGTCCTTGTTGTTCCAGGTGATCGACTCCTCCCCCGAGGGTCTGGCCAGCCCGGTGGGCAGTCTGACGATGACCAACGACCACGGTGTCTTCGCCTCCGTCCTGGCGGCCCGCTGCCAGTCCATCCCCGCCCCCGCCTCCCAGGACGGCCACGACTCGAGCGACAACAACTCGCTATCCTGCCAGGTGCTGCCGTACGGCGCCGCCTGCGAGTCCTTCGAGCTGGCCGAGCTGGCCTACGGGGAGGCGGCAGCCCCTCTCGCCAGGATATCCACCCTCGAGGCCGCGTCCATCAAGTACGTGAGGTTGCTGGGCGGGGCGAGTATCGGGTGTCAGCACTCTCGGCGGAGTAAACAGGCCTTGGTTTGATTGGCGGGGCGGCAGGGACGGCGACGGCATCGACAGTGGCTCCGACTCGGTGTTCGGCGTGCTGCCCACACACCACGGCCAGGCGGCCGACACGGCCGCGGACACGGGCGTGGACACGGGGCTGGACACGGACCAGGACGCCGACGGCCAACTGTCCACGGACTCAAACGGCTCCAACACCTCGACGCCGCTCCAGACCTCCGGTGCCTGCCACGAGCGGCGCCTCTACGTGCTGCCCGCCGGGGTGGCCCCAAAGTCGGGGTGAGCTGAGGCATGAGGAGAGCTCATCGCCCCCACAGACCCCTACGTGACGTGACACCTGTGCTCACCTGGTGACGCCGCTCCTCCTCCGCAGGGCCAGCGTGGTCACCCTCCACGAGGAGCCGGACCCGGACCGCCGCTGCCCGCCGTCCAAACACCTGCGGCCGCGGCTGGCCAGGGCCTCCAAGGTGAGCGGCGAGCGCCTGCGGGTGCCGGGGTAGGCAGCCCGCACGACACGCGCGCGTGCAGCAGCGGAGACTGCCTACCCACCAGGCGCCGTCGGGCTTTTTTTTCCTTCTTTTTTATCAGCATTATTTTATTAGAACCAAATGGAACTGTCGACATTTTCCTCTTTGCTTGCAGGTGGTGGTTGCTAGTTTGGACAGCGCAGCCAGTGACGACTGCATCACCACGACCCCAGAGCAGAGCGTGCAAAGCCGGGAGGGGCAGGAGCAGCAGCAGCAGCAGCAGCAACAACAGCAGCAGCGGGGGCAGGCCATAGCCCCGCCTTAGCCTCCCCGCTCCACTCTGCCACTGCCGCTACCACTGCCACTGCCAAGTGGTCAGTGGCTGAACACGCTCTCGCCCCGCTCCGACCGGACCACTATGCACTACAGCAGTGGGCGGGGCTATAGACTCTGTGCTGTAGGTGCTGTACGTGGAGTAAGAGCCCGTGGGGGGTGCTCACCCCAACCCCCTTAGGTCCATACCCTTGCTGCTTGTGTGTACTGTAATTGTCTGTGATTTCTTTAGTTTTATATATCATCTCTCCTGATGGTACTTGTACTTCCCTCCTTGCTCTCAAGGGCATTGGACATGGTATACGGTATGTGTTGTGTAGGATCCCTTGCTAACAATGATTTAAAATGATACATGTACCCCATAATTCTGTCATGATAAGGTGTCATCCATAGAGGACATCCAAAATATGTTTGCCCTCACGACAATACCTAGGACCTACTTCGAGGATGACTCCCAAGGGGAGATCAGGTACTGTTTCCATCTTATAGATGGTCTAACAAAGGAAAAAGTGTAGAAGAAGTGCAAATCCCATAAATCTACCTGCCTCCATAAGACTGGTGTGTAAGAAAATCTTTTGCTGGAGTTTAAAGCACATGAGAGTGGCTCCCTTGGGAAATTTCTAGACCCAACACAGTTGTTACCTGATGGTGTAAAACTAACATAAACTAATGGAGCAACTGATTAGTGCAGGCTTCACATTGGATGAGATTTGAATACAGTATTTTCTTCACGGAGTGAAGTATGAAACAGCCAAAGTCTATTTTATAATGTGCCATAACTAGAAGTGTTAAAAAAAGTGTGTTGATTAGTTTTAGATAAGAGATTCACTTTAACTATTACCCAACAATAACCCACTTGTTAAGATATTTAGCACTCCATGTGTACTTCCGTTAACAATCCTTGCAATGATCCCATATTAAGAATAATTTTATTTGCTTAACATACAGATCTGTTCAATATTACTGTTACATGGGACACTAGAGAAATAATATAAATTTCAGTATTCCCTGTTTTTTTAATGTGTTTTTTTCAGTACATATTTCATTTCGTAACAATGCGTAAAATTTACATTACTTTTGGACAGCGATACCTTATTACAACAATTTCTAGTACGTCAACTTCACAAAATATATTCTTATCTACAAATATCACAAAGTCAATCGGTTTTACAGGAAAGCTGCAATAAAAAATAATGCTGTCAGAGTCAAATTTTGACCGGGTCTACAAGTTTCAAGACTTCAACTGATGTTTGTTTTTTTAAATAATAAACCAAAATGTATGAAAACGGTCTTACCTTTCCTAGTTCAACTAAAAAAATACTTGGACTTTATCACCTCATTAAGATCAAAGTTTCCTTTAGGAGGGACAGCACGGAAAAGTCTTTCCAGGCGGCGATTTTCCACTGCTACAATTTCGGATGAGTCGGAACTAAAGGAAAGAAATTTGGTTGAGCTGCGGTATTACAAATGTATGTTTATGTAAAACTGTAACAGAACTTGAGTTTACCTTTCATTTAAACAATAAGTCTTCATCAAAAAGTCTGATAACTCCTCTAAAATTGGTTTAGAATGCAGTGATACAAATTGTTCACGGCAAATCTGCAAAAGCCCCAGAAGTCACCAATTGATTGACCTTCTATAAAAATAAGTCAAAAGCAAATACATTATGATTGTATTCCTTGTTTACCTTACTCATTGCAGATACATTTTTAGCATGTACCCAATAACAGTCATGAACAGAAACAAAGGGAATGCCAGCTTGTTCACAATACAATCCTGTCAATATCATGTGGCAAGAATCCAAAGAGTGGATGAAATTTGGGGAAAAGGCATTCATATTCTTCTTGCAATTTGGAACACTGCAATACATTGAATATAAATTGTTGATGAGACAGTTACATTTTCAGTCATTTGACAGGAAAAATAGGTGCAACACTTACTGTTGAAATGCTGGACCGACAGAGGTCTGATTTTCTCCTTTTTTCTTTGCAGCCTTGCTTTTAAAGTAAGGTTGAACCACTGGTAATCCAAGGGGAGTGACCCACTTCACAGGCATATTTTTGGACTTTACAATTGAATGGGCACAACGTGTCAGCCAATCCTAGACAGAGCGAACATAAAATATTACATCAATCCAATCAATAGGTATAAAATTTTTATATAAATATTTAACCTCCTCTAGCAATTGATACAAAACACTTTAAATGTTGGCGGAGTCTGAGTTACACACCTGTGTATTTCTGCTTGAGGTAAACATTTCACCTAAGCTTTGAAATATCAACTTCGTAATAAATAATGCTGCAGCGGGAATAAGATCTGATGGAAAGTCCAATGCTGCAATCAAAATGAAAAAATAAAAAAGAGAAAGGGAGATAAGATATCTGTACCAATAATCGCAACTGACAGCACTGATCCAAATATAGAAAAACCAAATAGCTATACATTTATGTTAAAAAGACAACCTTTTAACTGTCCTCGAATTTGAAGTTGGGCTCCATATGATGTTACACCATACACAGTGGTCATAACAGTTTGCTTGACAACCTTCCGGCAGATGAATCCTTCTAGCTTTTGAGCAATATCATTCCCCTCTAATGCAGCCTTCTCTCTTTGTTGCTCAACCTACATCACAGGATATAAAATCAATAATAAAACATGAACAATAACAAGGGCTTTGATGAAATAGGTTTCAACTCACACTGTCGCACACACATGAGTACACATCAGAAGGTTTATCTGTATCAACAAGATTGACCGATTTAGCCCCCAGTGTGTCACGTCCAAGAGCCGCATAGTGCTGCAGACCGTTACAAGAACCATCTTGATGCACTGGAAAATGGCTAACAAAATTCTCTGGATCCCCACTGGCAATAGCTGCAGCAATTTCCTTGCAGGCTGACAGAGTTTGCCATGGCTCTTCTGAGCTCATCCACCATTTCTCACCCTGGATAACAAGACATGAGATAGGAGCAGGGGTAGGGGTTGAGGGAAACTCAAATCAAAACAACACTAACAGTTAGAGACTTTGCTTACAGAAAGAGGGTTCTCTGCAGAATTCAAGATTTTGGGTAATATTTCATTGGCGTATGCTAACCTGGCAGCTATGGAATCTTTACTCATATTGCCAACCAGATTAATTGTATGGATCTGAAATGTGTTAGAATAAGATTGTTCTTAAAAATGCACCACAGACCAATGAGAAAATTTACTTCAATGGCCGAAAATTTAGTTACGAACCTTAAGCCAGTTTAGTCCATTAGGACCTAACTTTTCACCCTTGGCAAAGACAAGCAGGGATCTAGCCATATCATTACTCATATGTTGAAGGTGGGGACACACAGGGTACACACGGCCACGGAAATCCATATTATGGGGGAGCCAAAACGTACGATCACGGAACTGCATGAAAAAATGTCTCACTTAAAGACCCAGAAACATTTCTTTTCCTCTGAACAGATAATCGTCAATGCACTTAACACATGACTTACCTCATGAGCTATGCACAATTTATAAAGCGTATCGCACCACAGACTGTACATAGCAGCATTTTCCTGTTGGATTAGTGCTCGTTTTTTACTAATTGCAACTCGCTCAGCTAGTGACACATTTTTCGGCGTTGATGGCTCTGATTTTGATGCTGAAGGGGGGAAGGGAATATCCAACTCCTTGGAACCACCACTGTTGAAAACTTCTGTGACTACATCCAAAACCTTAAAAAAATAGGCATAAGCACACATTAGCACAACACATGTTGACAGGAAAAGAAGTCAGGCTAGTACAAACACCTCAAGAAAGAAGATGGCAAAGCTAGCCATTATGGGCACAAATCTTACCGGAATATTGATTTTCCATGGGATAGAACCTAATTGATTCAGAGAATCAAAACAGGGATACAGTTCATGAACAGGAACACTCTCAATATTTTCTGCTAAGGCAGCTTCCCCGACATGTGTATCAGGAGGTCTGAGAGAAATAAGAGAACATTATGAAAACATGGCAGAGAAAAAGAAAAAAAGAAGCAATCATGAAAGGAGCTATGTGATAGGCCTTCAAGTTACCTCTGCAGAGCGGGGCTAGAAAGTGGGTAAACACCACTAGATTGGGTCGTCCATGGCCTCGGAGGGGAAATCATAGGAAGCTCACGTGGATTCATAGTGAGAAAAGGCTGCATTTTGGTAGGGAATATGTGATGAACAGCTGGGTGCATCTTCAATTGTTTCTGATACCCTTTTGTTGTCTTGCGGAAAAGAGTGTACAGAGCAGGAACCATGTGTGGAGCTTTATCTGGCGAACGAATATTTTCGTTAATCTTCACATCTTTTAGAAGAACACTGTACAAAAATTTTCCTATTGTCATGTACAGCGCTGTTGGCCATTTTCTTAGGAGATGTGATGGGGAGAAATCATCATGGCCCATGTCAAGTACAACCTTCTCCCATATCTCTCTAGGGTTTGAGGGCCCTTCAGAAAAGTGCTCAGGGTTCATGTACCACTCACAATATTTAACATATGCTTCTCTTGCCTCATCCAAGATACCATACTTCTTGAGAACTTCTAGATCATAGAACTCCTTCACACGCCGTCCCAAATTCTGTTGAGCATAGCAGAACCCGACAGACTGCTTGTCAGAATCATCAAGGCGAGAATTAACTTCTTGAATAATGATTTCAACACATTTTTCAATGGGCAAAACCTCTAAAATATATTGCAACTTCTTGGATGAATTGTTTATCTTTAGAGCCTGCAAGCTACTTTGAAGCCCAATAGTAATGGTCTTTCTCCACTCAGCCTCAACTTTAATTTGTTCAGCCAGTAGTTTGTCGATTTCTGATTTACTTAACTGGCAAGCTATGTTCTTTATCTTAAAAATGCATGAATTGTGAGCTGAAATTTGTTCATCAACTAATCTTTTAGCTGCATCTTGCTGAAAAATTCCATCTGCAGGGGATTGATAACGTGCACCTTTTGCTTCATCTCGATTATTGAGTGGGAACAGTACATCTGCATGGTAGTCTGATTTGAATTTGATGGGTCTAGCAAACTCTGGATCAACAGCACCAATTGCTGCTGCAACTTTCTGAATGAGAACCCGTCGATTCTTACAAGCAGTAACCAGGCTGTTAACATCCAAGCCTTCCTTTTTCAAATTATTTACAAGAATTTTTATCATCTTCAGGGTATTTTCATTGGCAGTGTGTCTCGCCAGCCACCCAAAACACAGTATATAAGAAGAAGTTGACAGTGGCACCTTATTTTGCTGGGCAAGTGACAAAAGCTTGAGCACTTCTTTATGGCTGCCTTTGTAAACAGCATGACTCAACAGTGGTTCCAAAACAGTATCGCGGAAGGGCAAACCTTCTGTTGCTTTTAATGTCGTAATAGCAGTCTTCATTGCTAGATTGATATTCCCTGAATTGATACACATGTCAATGTAGGTGGCTCTTTGTTCTAACTTTTTAAGTTTCTGGAAAATAACACTTTTTTCCTCATGTTCAACTTTTGTCTTCAAATCATTTGCTTGAGGTATGGTAGGTTTTGTATCCGGTGTGATTTCATCAGGTTGCTGAGCATTGTCTAGCAACAAATCAACAGTCTCCTTTGTTCGCCATGTGCAGTCAAATGTTTGTTCGTTACTGATCAAGTTACCTAGAGACGAACTGAGAGATGTTCCCGATGGTTCCACATTTTCTTTTATATCTTTGGGTGGTGAATAAGGATCTAAGAGAAACTTATTATGAAACAGTCCATCAAACATTAACTCCGCAGCAGCATATGAGAGTGCTGTTTTCTCCTGTGTCTTGAACCCATATTTTAAGGGTTGCAGAGACGAAGTAGCTGTGGATTTTAAGTCATCCACGGCTCTGGCAGATGAATTGGGAGGAAGCATTATGGTGACACCGACATCCCCAAACCTAGGTCCAGTAAATGCAGGAGAAGATGGAGAGCTTGTAATAAATGACTTAGAGTCCACCTTTAAACCTTCTATGGAATCCAGAACAGTGATTCTTGTTTTAGATTTGGTTTTGGATTTCAAATTGTTGGCAACTGCAAATAAAATAAAGAAATACAATAAGATATCATGAGTCAGATAAAGCACTGGACAATGAATTGATTGTCCCATTTAAATTTCATTCACTTTGTTGGGTCACCATTGAGTAACAGTACACACCTATCCTGTATCTTCTTTTGTACTTCTTCACACCGTCGGGAGCTCGCTCAGGATTCGCCCTCGTCGATTGGGACCTGGGCATGAAGATCTTCCCTGAAAACAAGGGCCAGGAAAGGTCAATCCTCAGTCACTACAAGCCAGCACACAGCATCCCGACAATTGAAAAAATGCTGGATAGGTGATTCCTGCAGAGGTTAAGCGGACTAGTGGGATCCACCTTGGTTAAACATGAAAGAAGACTTAACAGGTGCACAAAGGAAACACTAGCTGTCTCACAACCACACTGTTTCCGAATATAAAAATACCATCGTCTTAAACGTTGACACAATTCACAATGAGAGGAAATAAATATAAAACGCCGTACCTGCGAAGGGCGGTAGGGACTGTATTGGTATTCTATTGCATAACGAGCAAGCCCTTGTGTAGTGCATTTCACTTGACCCGCTGGCAATGTTGACATTGCCAACGGCGACTTTCTTCAAACAGAAAACACGTTGCATTTCTTCATCAAAACTTAATAAAACGGCAAAGATTCCCTGCACATGTGCGACCCCATGAAAATGTGTACAGTGGTCTGCCTTTTTTCATGGCTTCTGCTAGACAGACATCGCCAACACCACCCCCACAAAGTATTCGTAACCGATTATTTTTTACTTCACAAGCAAGCTTTCTTTCGGGCGCAATATTTATCAAAGGAATGAACTCAGTTTCTGTAATAGCTGTCGTCCGTTCGCTAAGCTAAACGAATAAATGTGCCCGTTCGCCAGAGGGGATGGCTAGCATGTTCCCGCCAATTCCGACACCCGTTTGAAGTAGAACGGTGGAACAACAAGGAAGAAAAGAGGCGAGATGTGCCGTCCGCAAGAAAAGTTTTACTAGCTAAAGGCAATGCCGTGAGAAGCTAAATGTTGGCATCATACTTTTTTATTTCTTGTGGAAATATGGTTTAAAAGAAATGTTTGAGGTACTTGTGTATAAATTGAAACATATCAAATAAATATGGTGTATTCTGAAAGTAAAACAAATACAATACAAACACAAAAACCACACAAACCCTAGGTATCCTTCACTAAACAAATGTTTGGGTGACATGGAGATGAAATGTTAATCTGGCAACGCCCTCTTTCGGAAAATTACCCCCATATAAGCCAGATACTAAATATTTTCACAAATGGCACGTTTTGAAAACCGGACGTCCAGGGGGGGGGGGGGTGAGGGTTCTCTAAAACCGGACATGGGTGGACGTAGGGGGGAGGGGGTTAAAATTGTATGAAAATATCGGGACATCCTTTATGGACACCCCCTGAGAGTCCTGGCCGAGTGAGACTAAGGCTAATACGGTGACAGTTTGATGTGAACTCAGCCAATAAACTCGTCGGTGTGGTACTTTTTTGGAAGAGGGTCGCGCAGGGAATGCCAACGATAGGTAATGTTTCTTTCGATCTCCACAGTTAATAGTCGGCGTCGCGTCAGCGGGTGCGGAATTCAATGAAGAGCCTCTGCTCCGAGGTCCCTCTGAGCGGCGAGCGCGTGTGACAGCAGCGGGACCGGGGAAGGAATGTCCAGAGGCAGGGGCCACAGGGGCGGACGGAGGGTGGTCGATCTGGTCTCGCCGAGTACACTGTGGTAAGCACTGCCGAGCGCCTGGAGTTTTTGGTTGATGCAAGCGCACCATGATTTAATATCAAAATCCTTTTCTTTCCTTCCTTTTTTCTTATTTTTGTGTTTTACTGATTTGTATTAGGGTATCTTTTTGAAAAAATCTGACTTTTACTGAATTTTTCTAATGTTTTTTTCTGAAATTTTCGAGAGTTTGAGGGCGCACGTTCATTTTAATTTATTTATTTTGAGTGAGGGATCCCTGAGGGGGCCGATGTAGGACCTGGGGGCATGGAAACTGCTGCTTTTGTCTCAGCTGCGGTGTCAGGTCATTTCTGCACGACCCCAACACGACAGCGGCGTATAGCGGAGTCCCCTTGTAGCACACACTTCGATGATGTGGTTCCCAGATCAACGGGTAACATCTGTGATGTGCGACCGCAAACCTGGATTGACCAGTCAGAGCACAAATGGCAACGGCTGGGAAGGCAATTCCGACTTGTGCACGCACGCGTGTATTGCGGGCTGGCCTACCCTAACTGTCACAGGCGCTTCGAGTTACTGACCCCGGTTTGGGGGAGTAGCAACCGACAAAGTGAAAAGTTTTGACCCGGGGCATGGCATGGCACCAGGCTCCGGCCGGGCCCCGTCTAGGATGACCAGAGGACCAGGAGACCAGGCGTGGGGGCGCCAACACCACTCGCCCGGCCCCGGACCCCATATGGGGCTAAAGACGCAAGTCCGTTAGGCGTAAGCCACACTGCGCGCGTACACCGTGCGGTGGGGGAGCACGGGGGCGGCGGGATAACCGTGGCGGGAACCCGAGTCAGGCGGCCGTGGGGGGTATCGATCTGTACCGGACGGGGGAGAGAGAGGGTTGGTGACGTCACCCCTCCCCAGCCACCCCCAGCCCTCGCTGGGCCTGGCGCGCCTGGCGCTGTTCTCCTGCGGCGCTGCCCAGTCGCGGGGCCGAGGCCGTGGCGTCCCGAGCCTACGCCCTGCCCCGTGCCGTGCTGTGTGCAGACGAGGCCCTGCCCATGGACCACTAGTTCCTCTAGCTGCACGGTGAGTACCGAGTCCACGAGCCCCGCGCTGACGGCCAGTGCGGCCACTTTCCGCGATGGACTTCGCTGCCGTGTATTTGGGAATTGGCACGAGCGATCGGCTCGGCTCGGTCCTTGGCCCCGCACACGGCTCGGCTCGGCTGGGGTCGGATCGATCGGATTGGCATGAGGGCCGAGTCAGCCAGCCAGCAGCAAGCCCAGCAAGTCAGCCCGCGGGCCAACCACGTCCTTCGGTGTTTTCTGCACGGGGCCCTCTGGACCCTTTAGGTCCTCCATGGCGGCTCCGCGGGGGGCCGCGGGCCCCGCACGCTCGACGGGGGGGGGGGGGGGGGGCTTGATGTGCGCTGCGGGGCTGTACGGACCCCCGCGGGGCTCGCCGCGCCGAGGTCCGGGGTCCGACTCGGTCCGACTCGGCGGGTGCGATGCGAGTGCACAGGGGATGGGATGACGTCGCCGAGACGTCAGGGGAAAATTTTCGCCACCAAATAATGGCGGTTACGAGTGGATGGGGTGGGGTGGGGTGGCGGCGCGCGTGTCCAGGGGTACGGTGGGGCGGGGGCGGCGTGGGGGCGGCGCTGACGTTGCAGTGCGTCACGCCCCGCCCCCGCCGTTGTCGAGCGCCCCTTGCTGGACGCTCATCCTGACAACGACCTTTCCCGTGTTCTCTTCCAGCTGCTGGAGCACGCGCTGCAGTACCGAAGCACCCCGTCGACCCTCCTGGCCGGACCCGGATCCGCTCGCGCACCCAAATCTATAAGTCGGCAGTCGCAGCTGCTGCAGCCTCCGAACCCCGTCCACACAGTGATACAGGAGCCGGAGTAGACCGCGACCGCGGGGGAAGGCTTCCGACCTCCGTCGACTGGAAACGGTAAAGAGAACCAAATCGTGGCAACGAGCGCTACGGGATGGATCGAGTAAGACAGCTGTTCAAGGGTTTCCTTGTGGCAGGAGCTTTGAAGCAGTTTTGAAGGGGTTGTGGAACGGTTGAGGCTGAGGCTGAGGGCTGAGGGATGGTGACGTTTGAAAAGCGCGCCGGTGGAATGACCAGCTTGACGGCACCGAAACCTTCACTCGTATCGTGCCCAGGGGCAAGATAGTAATTCCCTCGACGGTTTAAAGTCTGAGCTCAAAGAGAGCTCGAGTTATTTAGTCCCAGAAATAAACATTCTGTTTTACAAACCGAGGGACCCACATAAAAAAAATAAAAAAATTCTGTATAGGTTTACGTCTTCTGCTGTTGTGTATGTTTGAGAGTGATAACCTTAAAAGCAGCTGTTGTCATGATGACAGGAGGAGCAAATAGCTTTGAAGTAAAGAGCAAAGACTGTTGTAATTTGAGTTAAACGGCTACCTTATGTCCCGTGTGACGTTCAGTTATCATGTTTGACCAACGAATCTTTTAAAGCCACTGTGAGGTAGCCAAAAATATAAGAGACCCTTCATTCCACACACAAAAGCTATCTGTCAAAATCATTGTGTGCTAATACTGGCATTTACTTATGTTTTCCTTTTAGAAACAAAGATGTCATCAGTTAAAGTAGCAGTTAGGGTTCGACCCTTCAACAACCGAGAAATCGCAAGAGAGAGCAAATGCATCATTGAGATGTGTGGCAATACTACTAGTGAGTCTTTGTTACCTATGTATTTTGTTATTGTGTATTTTTGTTACTTGTTCATCGTTGTAAATACTTAAAATTGTTGTTTTAGCTATCTCAAATCCAAAAACGAATGATGCCAGTAAAAATTTCAACTTTGACTATTCTTATTGGTCTCACACTGATGTAAGTGTTAAAAAATTAAGTGATGTACACGTGTCTAAATAGTTTAATATTTATATGGCTTTGACCATTATTGACACTTCTATTTGTTTTCCCATGAAATCTTAGGACACAGATCCAGCCTTTGCAACTCAAAAGGTGGTGTACCAGGATATTGGGGAGGAAATGTTAGAACACGCTTTTGAAGGTATCGTCCTCTTTCATTTTATGTGCAAAACTTTACAAGGTCTCACACTGGTATAAATCTTAATCATTATTAATTTATGTTGTGTTACTTTTTACCAAAAAGGTTACAATGTATGTATATTTGCATATGGACAAACTGGAGCTGGAAAATCATTTACAATGATGGGTAAACAAGAAGATGGTCAAGAAGGAATCATACCTCAAATATGCAAAGATTTGTTTAATCGAATTCAAGATACAACATCAGAATCTCTTCACTATTCTGTTGAGGTAGGATATGAAAGTGCTGCTTTTACTTTCTGCGTAAACTCTGCTTGTATATACTGATGTGATGATCAATTTTGCAGGTCAGTTACATGGAGATATACTGTGAACGTGTTAGAGATCTTTTGAATCCAAAAAATAAAGGCAACCTCCGAGTGCGTGAACATCCTTTGCTGGGTCCATATGTTGAAGACCTATCAAAATTGGCTGTCACTAACTATCAAGACATTCATGATCTCATTGATGAAGGAAACAAAGCAAGGTATGAATTAATTGTTTTATCTACAATTGTGACAAAAGTCTTGTCAAAGTATCCAGGCCTTATGTCATCTCACTAACTCTTGTTTCATTTTCTCTACAGAACTGTTGCTGCCACCAACATGAATGAGACATCTAGCCGTTCCCATGCAGTTTTCACTATATTCTTTACCCAGTTGCGACATGATGAAATGACTAATTTGTCTACTGAAAAAGTCAGCAAAATCTCCCTGGTTGATCTTGCTGGTTCAGAAAGAGCTGATTCTACAGGAGCAAAGGGTACTCGGCTGAAAGAAGGAGCAAACATCAACAAGTCTTTAACAACTCTAGGAAAAGTCATCTCAGCACTCGCAGAAATTGTAAGTTCAAGATTCACAATTTTTGCATTTACCGTTGCATAATTGTCAAGGTCTTCCCTGTGAGAAAATTAAAAATCATTCATTCAATGTCACTTTTTTTCTTTCCATGTAACCCTCAAAATTCCCATCATCAATAGTCGGTGAGTAAAATTCTGGTAAAATTCCACTAAGTTAAGAAATAAATTTTCAGGTGTAACTTTTAACCATATTTTTATACATTTTGCCCCCCCAGGTCACAAAGAAGAAGAAGAAAGCTGATTTTATACCTTACAGAGATTCTGTTTTAACTTGGCTCTTAAGAGAAAATTTAGGTGGTAACTCTAAAACAGCTATGATAGCAGCCATAAGTCCAGCTGATATTAATTATGACGAGACATTGTCTACTCTAAGGTATATTGTGGTACAGGTACTAGTGATACGGACAGTTGTCCTCTTTTCTAATGCAAACGTTTCTTATTGCAGATATGCGGATCGAGCTAAACAGATTGTCTGCAAGGCAGTTGTTAATGAAGATGCAAATGCGAAGCTTATACGGGAGCTTAAAGAAGAGATTCAACGACTTAGAGATCTCCTCAAAGCAGAAGGCATTGAGGTTCAAGAAGGTAAAGTTTGACATTTTGCAAATAGGAAATTTCTAAAGTACTTTGTAGTTAGTTGGTTGATATTAATTTTAGAGCACAGGACACAATTTGGAATGGTTGTTAACTGGATAATCTTTTAGATGGGTGATGATTTGAAAGTTATTAAAGTCCACCTAGTTTGTGTGATAAGCCTTTGACTACTGAACCATAGTCAAATCTGTCCACCCATTTCAAGCTTTTAAGTCCCAGATTACCTTCACTTAATGTCTCTGTAATTCTATTCCTTACGCACGCCAGGGCCTGATGGAAAGTTTTATTATGAAAAGAAAGATCCCTCTAGTAAGTAAATGGTCAAGATAGGGCTTACATTCAAGTATTTGACATGGCTTGGGTGGAATGGCTTGTCCTCCTCTTGAAAGAACTCCTTCTAATTGTGCCTGGAGATCCTTGTAGAGCTTCTTGGATAAGCAATTCATCGAACCAGTCACAGTTTTCACTGACTGGATGACAGATTGGGGTAGTCATGTTGTTCTTTCAGCATACTTGATACATCAGCTTTCAAAGTAGAAGGTGGTTATTCTCTCGGCTGAAATGGAGCTTAGTCTGCAATTCTAGAAGAAGGTGTTTATTTGCTGACCTGTGCAATGACATCTTAGGTTTATTCAAGAATTGCTATACATACATAGGCTGTCTATTTCATCATTGCACAGATAGGGCTCTTCTCATGGACCTTGGAATGCGTTTTGTTTTTTAACTCAGTAGTTAAATTGTGCTGCTGCAGCTTCGATATGTCACACTCAGAACACCCTCTAATAGCGCTGTGTGCTTCATCACTTCACAGGGCAGTGAAGTGCTATCCGACTGTGGCCACTTGTGTTTTTGTATGCTTGCTCATCGTGCATTTAAAACCTACCTCAAACTCAGACTGCCGCCATGCTTATTTCTTTTGGGGCTTGAAAATTGTCTTTCTGCAAAGTGACAGTATATGCAGGCGGAGGAGAATGAAACACAAGATTAATAATTTTTTTCTCAGCTTGTGCATTTGATTTGCTTTTGAGCTGAGATCCTCCTCCCTCTGACGGAAATTCTATAGTGCCATTTTTGCTTATGGGGAGCTTGGACTATATGTGCAAAACACACACCTACCTGTTAATATCAAATATTATCTTTTGCAGAGGATGGTGGAGGTATGCGCATGAAAATGGCAGATGGCGGGCGTCCCCGTATGACCTCAGGTTCCAGTATTGCTGAAGATGCAGTAGATCAGCTTCAAGCAAGTGAAAAGCTTATTGCGGGTAAGGTTTGAAAACTGTTTATCTCATGAAACCTAGCTTGGATTATATCAGGAACAAACACCAAATCTGTGTTGATGTTTTATTTTTCCAGAATTGAATGAAACATGGGAGGAGAAGCTAAAACGCACAGAGGCTATTCGACTTCAACGTGAGGCAGTTTTCGCTGAGATGGGTGTTGCTGTGAAGGAAGATGGAATCACTGTTGGAGTATTTTCTCCCAAGAAAGTAAGTTTTTCAGAATTAACATGTTTAACATTAACACTGTGTTTGAAATTAATGGTTTCAAATTTCTTACATTTCACTTAAATTTTCCAGACTCCTCATTTAGTGAATTTGAATGAAGATCCTTTCATGTCTGAGTGCCTAATTTACTACATTAAAGATGGAGTGACACGTGTTGGTTCATGTGATGCCAATATTCCTCAGGTAAAACAGATGTGATGTGAACTTTACCCTGCCTTGCCTTTATCTTGTCTCTTCTGATGTTTTATTACATAGTAGAGTTTAATTTTTCATTGTGTAACTTACCTGGAATTGTAATTTTGCAGGACGTTCATCTTTCTGGTTCCTTCATTCAGAGTGAACATTGTGTATTTGAAAATGTGAATGGTGTAGTGACTTTAAGACCCAAAAATGGGGCTCTTTGCTATGTCAATGGAAGAGAAGTTAACACTGCGATCGTTCTGAAGACTGGCTCCAGAGTCATTCTGGGAAAAAATCATGTCTTTCGATTCAACCATCCAGACCAAGGTTAAATTCTTTTCATTTCAAAACAAGTTAAATTTATATCTGAATTTTTATGTTAATTTTTGAAGATGACAGCTACTAAGTAACTCTTAACTCCCATATTAACCCCTAATTGTTATTTCTACAGTTCGGGAGCAGCGCAAATCATGTATAATGGACTCCTCAGAAAATGAACTTGATCGTAAGTTTATCCATTTTTTAAATTTAATGTAGTGTTGGGTGGACCCTTATCCTGAATTTCAATATTAACATTTTTCGTTTGCAAAACATTTTCAAACTTGCATTTGTAATAACATCTCTTAAACTGACATGTTTTTTGTCTCCCAAAGCTCAAGGCCACTCTCAGGGAAACAAGATATCCCCTGCAGAGACCCCAAGTGCCAATGAAACTGTTGACTGGGATTTTGCTCAGGTAGAGTTATTGGAGAAACAAGGCATAGATCTTAAGGCAGAAATGGACAAACGGTTATTGGCTTTAGAGGAACAGTTTCGTAAGGAGAAACAAGAAGCAGATATTATATTTGAGGAACAGCGGAAGGTAATTATTCTCCTTGCACTACGTATATTGGAAAGTATTTGGAAACTTTGCAAGCAATGGATGATGTTAACTATTTATTAATTTCTTTTCCAGAATTATGAGGCACGTATTGATGCACTTCAGAAACAAGTTGAGGAACAGAGCATGACAATGTCAATGTACAGCTCATACACACCAGAAGACTTCAACACAGAGGAAGATATATTTGGTAGGTATTGCTGTGTTCAAAGCAGAGGGATAAATATTTGTCAGCAAGTACTGCCATATCTTCATGTACCCCCAATCGCAAACTATTCTTGTGCATTTCCAGTCAACCCACTGTTTGATGCAGAATGCAATTGGACGGAACGAGAATTCCAGCTTGCAGCCTGGGGATATCGCAAGTGGAAATATCATCAGTTCACATCTCTGCGGGATGATCTGTGGGGAAATGCTGTATTTCTGAAGGAAGCTAATGCAATTTCGGTCGAACTCAAGAAGAAAGTAAGTTTGGATATTCTCTTTCTTTCATTCTACTTTCCATCCCTTTATGTCACAATTTTGTATTGCTCTTCCAGGTGCAATTTCAGTTTACTCTCCTGACGGACACACTCTACTCTCCTTTACCTGCGGATCTCCTGCCAAGCGCCTTGCTTGATGATGACGATGAAGAGAGACCTTTTCCAAGAACAGTAGTGGCTGTGGAAGTTCTTGATTTAAAGAATGGGGCAACTCACTATTGGACTTTGGACAAATTGAGGTATTTTACTCCTTTCAAAGTAGTTGTGTGCTGAAGTTGTGCCTTCATATTCGTGATTGTAGGATATTGTGATGTGGACATGCCCATGTTTTAAAACATGTTGTCTCAAGAATGCATGATCTTGCTTTGGAAGAGGCTAATTTTAGTTGATGCCTCAGGAAATGTATTTGGGTGTGTTGCAGCCCCTTTCCTTTCTCCTGATTCATACAAGTCAGTTCAATTTGAAAGTGTCTGCCTTGTGGCAAAATGGTGCTACTTTCTACCCTGTTTCATTCAAGCTGACAAAGCTCCTTGTTTCTCATCATTATTTCTGAACTCCCAATTTTATCCTGTTGTCCAGTTTGTGCAATGTACATTGATTTATTGTATTTTATATGTAGTCAGGTCAGATAAAAGGCCACTGCTCATAGCAGTGTATATACTGTTGTTCCACAATGTTAAGCACACATTTTTCGATGAGAAAATTTCCATGTCACTATAGTTTCTGTGCACTTACTAAGACACGCTTGTTGGCATTATGATTTCACACAGCATTTCTTTTTTTTTTCTATGATGCTTGTAGAAATGCTGTGAGCAATCTTAATATTTAAAAAAGTCCTTACCTTCTATTATCTGTGGAGGTTATAAGCTCCTGCCTTAAGCCCTTCCCCTCCTAGAGGTAAAGTCAAGTTGTTTTACCTTGTAGACTCCGGTTGGAACTGACGCGCCAAATTTACAATGAAGATCTTAGCCCTGGGACGCCAGAGCAAATGCGGGAAGACTTTTTCCAATGCTTCTCTCCGTGTTCCTATCAGAAGCCCTTAAGCATCTTGTTGCCGTCAAGGTTGGTCCTGTACGGCTTACCTCTGGTGCTTGGTCTCGTCCAGCTTTGTGCAGCACTTAATATTCCTCTCGACACCTCTCCTGAGTAATGTAGTTTGCTTCCAGCTGCCTGGTGAAAGTCCATGGTGTCTGCACAGTTAAAGGAAAATGTTGTGTTCATCATCCAAAGCACAAAGTGTCATATTGTATCTACTCAGAAAATGTTTGACTTCATGTCATCCTAATGCCATGTCAATGCTTGACCGTTCATCAGTGTTACAGCAGTAATGTGTACCGACAAACTTTATAGCATGTATACTTCTGCAAAAATTGAGTTTTGTTCTTCATCACTGTTTGCTTCCATGTAGAAAGTACATAACAGAAAAAAACGTTTCAGAATTTTGTCTTTTCTCAATCATTCATTAAGGTTGTTTGATGCTCAATTTTTCAGCCAGTTTAGTAACTTTGTCGGTACGGATCTCCACCATTATATTTTGGGAGCCATCTTCATAATTTGTGAATGTAGTTTAATATTAATGTTTTGCATTTTTAGTAAAAATTGCATACTGGTAGAGCAATTCTTATCTTCTTCCTCTCAATAATTTGCTGTTAGAATCATTGTCTCGATATGCATGTTTAGTTTATTTATCTCTGACCATTTTTGCTTTAGTAAACTCTGTAAAGGACCAGCTTTGATTGAAATGTTTTGATAACTTACAGCAGTGGAGGAGTTGAAGCCTGATGAAGCTTTGCACACTGTTTTAGCAGAAACACTGTTTTGTCATATTTATGTTTGTCTTTCTATTCCAGGCAACGACTTGAACTGATGAGAGAAATGTACCACAATGAAGCTGAGCTGTCTCCTACGTCTCCAGATTACAATATAGAATCTCTTACTGGAGGAGACCCATTTTACGACCGTTTCCCATGGTTCCGCATGGTGGGCAGGTAAGCTGAGTGCCAAATCATATTCCACTGATAAATTACACTGATATTTATAATACACTATGACTCTTTATTTTCCAGATCTTTTGTGTACCTTAGCAACCTTATGTACCCTGTACCCTTGATTCACAAAGTTGCTGTGGTGAATGAAAAGGGTGATGTAAAAGGCTATCTGAGAGTTGCTGTTCAAGCAGTCTCAGGTAAATAGTGTTATATGGTGTTTCAAGTCTAGAAAAAGTTCATCTAACTATGTTCAAATTTGTTTAATGGGATCTGGATTATTTTCATAGATGAGGAGAGCAGTGAGCATTCTAGTGGGGTCCGTCAATCAGCTCGCATTAATTTTGATGATGACTCAATTGCCAACGGAAAGCGTTATCAAAGTAAAAATGCCTTTCTGGCCAATACCATGGAACGCTTGGAGGAACGTTTTGTTGAAGGCCATGACGGAAAAAGTGATGGTAAAATTTCTTTCTTTTATTGTATGTTTTTTTTTTTATTATTATTAATTTTATATTTACTATAATTTAAAGTAAAATTTGGTTTGTCCACTAGCAACAGAGGCTCCTGAGATAAGTCTTGAAAGTAGTAGTTTAAAGGAAAGTTCCTTGCTGCCAGAAGCAAGGGATGATGACACCCCAGATCACCTGACTGCAGGAAAAGAGTTCACATTTCGAGTTACCATTCTTCAAGCTGTTGGCATCAGCACAGAATATGCTGACATTTTCTGTCAATTCAAGTATGTTTCAGAATATTATGCCTGCTATTATCCTGAAACTCTGATGTAATATATAAATTTATTTACTTCCAGTTTCCTGCATCGCCATGATGAAGCTTTCTCCACTGAACCTGTGAAGAACACAGGAAAAGGAGCACCTTTAGGCTTCTATCATGTTCAAAATGTAGGCTCATTTTACTCAGTGTTTTGCTCTGGCGAAGATAGGTTCCTAAGTTAATGGAGATTCTTTTGTTGTAGATTACTGTGACTGTTACTAAGTCATTTGTAGAGTACTTGAAGACCCAACCCTTGGTATTTGAGGTGTTTGGTCATTACCAGCAACATCCTTTGCACCGTGATGCCAAGCTAGATGGTAATGGGTAAGTATGACAGTTTTAGAAACTTTGTTCTTTGAGCAATACTTGTTTTTAATATCCATTCCTCTGAATTTGTGTATTTTGCAGAGTAAGGCTTCCGCCCAAACGCATGCAGCCACCATCTATTCCCATAAGTCCTCCAGTTCGATCTGCTAAATATGGCATCACTCCAGCTCCATGCACAAGCCACATTCACTCAAAGTATGATGTCCTTGTGTGGTTTGAAATTTGTGAATTGGGTGAGTGTAGTTTTAAAACAATGCTTGTGCTGTACATTTTAAAGTTAATATAAATAAATGAATATTCATCACTTTATCTTTTCAATTTTAGCACCAAATGGTGAGTATGTGCCAACTGTGGTTGATCACAGTGATGAACTACCTTGCCGTGGTCTCTTCCTTCTACACCAAGGCATTCAGCGACGCATACGCGTCACTATTGTCCACGAAATGGCTAATGAATTGCGTTGGCGAGACGTACGAGAACTCGTTGTTGGTAAGATACTATTGTTGTCAACTCACAGTATCTACGTTTCAGTTTATGATTTTGAGAAATTGTGAATTTTTGCATTGTCTTTATTTTTTTTAATTTCAGGTCGTATTCGTAACACTCCAGAACCAGAGGAGGAGGACAATGACAGCTCTGTTCTCTCTCTGGGTCTTTTCCCTGGAGAATATTTGGAATTACCTGGAGAGGATCGTTGTGTATTCCGCTTTGAAGCAGCGTGGGATAGCTCCCTCCATAATTCTCCTTTGTTAAATCGAGTCACGCCATATGGAGAACACATTTTCTTGACAATATCCGCCTACATGGAGGTATGCTGTCATATTTCATTGTTGGCTGTTTTCATTACATAGCTCTAACATGGGACCTAATTCTCATCAAAATACTTCTTTGTTGTGTTTAGCTGGAAAACTGTGGACGTCCTGCAATAATTACAAAGGATCTGAGCATGGTAATATATGGAAGAGACGCTCGCACTGGACCAAGGTCACTGAAACATCTGTTTACCGGAAACTATCGCAACACGGAGGCAAATCGTCTAACTGGTGTTTATGAGCTTGTACTGAGAAGAGCATCTGATGCAGGTAGCCCAGGTTTGTTGGATTAGATTGCTCTAGATGTAGAATGAGTGCATGATCAGGGCATGGTTATGTTTGAAGCATCAACAATGGTGATAGAAGTGAAAGGAAATTCAGAAGGCAGTGTAACAAAAACAAAGCCAGAATCATGAATGGAGTATTTTACTTTATATAGCTTTCCTCACACATTGATAGATTTGATCAATCCTCCCAATTTTTAAACTATATTTTTGAAAGTTGATTCTAGTTGTGTGTTACATGTATGCATGGTCCATTTTGTTTGTACCTGAACTGTATATGTTTTGGATGTAAAGATGAGTGTATTGAAGAATCTCTAGAGAGATATGAACTCCCAAAACACATTCATTGTAATGTACTCTGTGTAATTTTGAACTGCTGTTATGTAGAACCTTTTATGTAGTGTGTCATGGTGTATGTTACTGTATGTGATAATACTAGAAATGTTATTTTAAGTTGCCCTTGAAAGATTTGCCACTTAGCAAAGTCTTCTTGCATAGAGGTTTTGCATATTCATAGTACTATTGGTAGAAATGTCTCTTGAATATTTAAAAAAAAATATTTTACCCGACATTATTGTGTATTCTAATCCAGAGTTTTTGTGCTAGAGCTCATTTGTTTCTTGTCTTGCAGGTGTACAAAGAAGACAGCGTCGTGTCTTAGATACAAGTATGACATATGTCAGAGGGGAAGAAAATTTGCATGGCTGGCGCCCACGTGGAGATTCTCTTATATTTGATCATCAGTGGGAATTGGAGAAACTTACCAGGCTAGAAGAAGTAGAAAAGATGCGTCACCTTTTGTTGCTACGAGAGCGTCTAGGAATAGACAGAGCTCAGCCTCCTCATCCAAGACTGCATGATTTCACCAAATCAGAGAAAGTATGTGTGGCATTTTAATGTTTATGATAATGACACCATATACTTGAGTGAGTATGCACATTCATATGGTATTTTTAACTTTAGGAAGTGTGTAACATGGTAGCCAAGGCAAATGCTGAGGGCCATGCCAGCCCTGTGAAGCTGAAAAGTCCCGATGAGTCAGTGTTTGAACCATGGGATATGACAGAAAGAGAGAGAGAACTGACCACAAAATGTATCAAACTGATCCAAGGCCGAATTCCGAGCAAGGTACTCTCATAAATTCTGTGTCATTGCTTGTGTGTTTTTTTTTGTTTTTTTTTTAAATTAATGGCGCCTTTGTCATAAGAGTCAGTAATTATTTTCCCCTTTCTCCTAGGATTATCCCATTCCAAAAATAGACCTCTCTCCGGGTGATGAACCTGCAGACATGAATGCAAGCATGATGTCTACACCTTCACAAGAGTAAGGATTACATGCAATTTTTATGTTTTTTAAGTGCAATCTAAAAACTCCTTCTAATACTACTTTTTTGCTCTTTTAGACTTTTTTCTCCAGACCGAGCATGCAAAGCTCTCCCAGGAGGAGATAGTGGTATGAATGATAGCTTGTATCTGAATGGAATCCAGGCACAGTCTCCAACAAGTGGAGCCTCCTCTCCATGTCGGGATCAGTTAGTGCTTTACATTCCAGAAATGGAGGAGATTCGTATCAGTCCTGTTATCGCACGCAAAGGCTACATGAACATCCTTGAACACAATGCTGGAAGCTGGAAAAAGAGATGGGTTGTAAGTGTATTTTCTTATAAAATACCCCAGGTTTTTTTTTCTTTTCTTTTTTTCATTTGTTTAGTATCAAGAAGAAAATTTTGAATTGACCATTGAATGTTTTGCCCTCTTCTTCTTGCAGGCAGTACGCCGTCCTTATGTCTTCATCTTCCGAAGTGAAAAAGATCCCGTTGAGCGCACTCTCATCAATCTGGCAACTGCTCAGGTTGACTTTTCTGAAGAACAGAGGACAAAAATTCCAAACTCTTTCAGGTATTAAAGGGCTTTTGGTGGAGAAATGAATTATGACTTCATAAAACTGTACTGAATTATTGCTTATTTCTATTCTTTACAGCATGACTACAAAACATCGATCATTCATCATGCAAACATTAAGTGATCGGGAACTACATGAATGGTTATATGCAATCAACCCACTACTAGCAGGACAGATAAGGTAGGAATGGTTTGACCACCTTGTTTTCTCTTCTTGCTCAGTGAAGAATGAATACTACATTATCTGATGTGTTCTCTGTAGGTCCAAACTTGCTCGTCGAGAACCCGGTCATGTCGGGAATGGATCGATTCCTGGCATGCTCAGTCATCACCAGGCGCAGCAGCAGCAGCCGCAGCAGCAACAGCAACAGCAACAGCAACAGCAACAGCAACAGCAGCTTCCTGCCCCACTTCCTGTGCCAGATGTTGCTGCTGGAGCTAACTGACCTCTATTCTGCCACTGTAGAATGTCATGAAAGCTTTTCTTGCGAAGTTGGTGCTAATTTTGTCCCCCGTGTTGTGAAAATTAATCTTACCTTTTTATCTTACTGACCATTCCCATCTTGACTGTTGGTGATGGTGATTTTTTTTTTTTTTTTTAAGTGCAATATTGACTGTATACCAGTGCCTGCACAGGCAGCTTGCAGCTTCACTGCCAGCGTATGTACTGGCAGCCATGAATGCTTGAGACACAAAAAGTGCCAAGTGCCATTTTACATGTGGTAGATTTGACTGTCAACCTAATGTGGTTGTTTTACATTCCCTTGTTATCTGGAAGATTTATCTTTTAGTGACTTTAATTTTCTTTTTTCATGGGAAATAATAAAATGTGAAGGAGTGTGAATCAGCGGGCAGATGTGATATACTACTTTATTTTGTTATTTTTATTTTTGTAAACACTTTTGTAGTTTCTGTTATTTTATGAATGTTTTCACTTTTCAGTGATAATTGTTTTAGCTTTGGAGCAGTGCTCTTGATACTCTTTACCTCTGATAATTATTTTGTTTTAAATACCGTAGTAATTTAGTGTTTCTTTGAAATCTGAAAGTCTACAGTGTGTTTCTAGCCTAGTGTATCATCTGCTGTGGTAATGCAGACTTGAAATGGCACTTTGTACCATGCAAGTGACTGCAAGGAAGTGTTTTGTGACATTTCTCATCATACCTTCCTGGTGCTGCAAAGTTCCTAGACGAGCGCAGCAGAAATCTGCAATAAAAACAAATCAGCTTGTCAACATGTCAATCAAAAATGCTGCAACACATTTTTTCTGTGTCTTTGGTCTTTGGGGCTTCATAGAAATCAATTTGACACTATTTGTCTATTCATTAATTTATGCAATTTGAGAAAAAGGAAGCAGCACGCTCCAACGCATTTCATTAGCTTTATGAAATATTCTTACTGAATACTCCTCATCTAGTCATATGTGTGGAGGAAGTGAAATGTTGGTTATGAACACATGAAAAATGGTGCACAATTATATATAAGGTACACTATGTGTAACTTTTAGTTAGCTTTCCCAATGTATATGTGAGCCAGTCTATTGTTATTTGGAGGGTGCTTTGTCCTTGGTCATTGGTATTTACCTTCTAACAGTGAGCCTTTAGAAACACCTCCAGATGTGGTTGTGCTATAGAAATGTATTCTACTTGGCAATCTCATTGCTTCCTACAAGATGATGATAACTAATTCTATTTGGAGTATCCTAGCTGCTAATTAAATACAATGCCCAAACATGAGAGTTAAATTTTTTGTACATCTTTCGAACATGTCATGAAAAAGGTTTTAATTTTTATTCTGAACCACTATGCTAGAGGACTGCTTTTAATTTTTTGACCAATGATGTGAAATAAAGTAATACTTTCTCTGGTTTGGGAAAGTTATTTCTAAGTATTATACAAATCCGTGATGCATTTTCATAAGTCTGATATAATCATTCTTATAATGTAGCTTGTCTGGTGCATCAGACAGAGGTAATACCCCCCAAAAATTAAAAAAATGACTGAGGTTACGTTTGAACTGTCAGGCACTCGGTCAGGCAGCATCTCCTCATATTCTCACAGAAATGTGAGGTGTGGTGTGGTTCATTGGTAATTTCTTAGTGACGGTGTTCTCCCTGGCAAACAGCACTAAACATCCAGAGATACAAAGAGTAGGTGTTTGAAAGTTTGAGCTGGCCTTGAAGTATTTCTTTGTGATCTGTTCCACTGGCTGGAGTGCATTGTACCAATCTGCCTTTTCCACTAATCTAGCACCTGTGCTGTATACTACACTTACAGGAATGGAGATATTAGCTGTAAATGTGCTGTGCCTTTCTTTCTTGTATAAAGTAATTCATACTTGAATGAGGTGAGTGATAAGGATGTCAAGAAAACTGTGTCAAGTGTTATAGAAAAACATGGTTTCTGTACATACATTTCTGCTAAGGAAGCTGTTGTGAATCAATCACAGCTATGCACTTAATGTTTCCACAAACAACATCCGGTGTTCGATTAATTCCCATGATTCTAGTCATTATTTGTCTAATTTTTCTGATATCTGCTGATATAACCACCTTGTATTAGCTTTCTGACGAGTGTGCCGGAGAATTTGAGAGGTTTACTTAATTTGCTACTCCCTGTCTGAATAATATCTCATTCCTTACCTACCAGTTGTACCAGCTGCTGGTCTTTGTATTTTAATGAAGAACTAGAGTTTAACGGTAATGTTATCCTGTGGGTGGAAGTAAGTATTGTTTTCATTTGGAGTCAACAATTCTTAGAAAACAAAGCTGTCAGCAATAAAATTCAACTTATATTTTCTGTGGTGTTCCATAGAACATTTGGCGGGCTAGAAAGTGGACTTCTGTATATGTCCATGGTTTGTGCCGTTTACTTCACCCATCTTACAATAATTGCACCAATCCAAATATATAGCTTTTGTGCTTTAAATTTTTGTATCTCCCTTCAGAAAATTTTGAAAAATATTTTTTTAAGACAATTGTCTCGAGTTTTAAAAATTGAGTCATGTTTGAGGTTTGTAATGTTGATCTACTGGTACGGCTGAGCCTAGCTTGCCACCTAGATGAACAAAACCAGTTTGTTACAATTCAACATTTGTGGTCACTTTGCATGGTTTAGAAGTGCACCGAATTTCTGCTCTCTTTTCCAGGAAATCGTTCTGCTTCTGATACTTCTATTGAATTCCGCTACTCATTTATTTTGTAATGCAAATGTATTTCCTTTGGCTTTTCATGTGATATTAAAATGAGTAATTTCCTACTGTAGTCTAAGTTATTACCCCCCATGGATGTTCACACAAAAACGCTTCTCCGGGGCGCGGCGGGGCGCGGTAAACACGATGGGGCCCTGCTGAGGCTGGGTACCACTGGTACCACTTGGTACGCCGGCCGGCCTGGAGCCACGGTGGGATTGAAACACGAGTTGGTGGGTGGTGCCTAAACTAGGGAGCGCCGCACCGCTGTCTGCCAGACCAGAGCGCATTCCGGCGTCGATACCCCGCGCTCGAGAGCTTCGCCGTCGGTGCTCGAGAGCGGTGTATACCGCCCCACGGACCACAGGCTGCTCCTGGCCGCACGGCGCACGGCAGGTCGCGGACAGCGGGAAGGTCAGGCCGGCGGGCGCGGCGTACTATTTTGTGGACGTCCCCTCGCCTCGCCTCGCCTGTTTCGTTGCCGGGCCCAGGTCACGATTCGCATGACGAGGAAGACCGAAGACCGGCCGCGGCTGAAGTGAAACACGGTGGGAGTGCGCCCGGTGCGCCTTGTTGCCGCTGCCGCCGCGGCCTGGCCTCTGTGGCTGGTATTTGAACCTCACCAGTTCCGAAGCTACAGCCCGTCGGACTCGGGGGTACACGGGGTACACGGGCCGGCTCTACATGGTGTCGCAGCGACACAGAGCGCTATGGGTACACTCTGAGCCAAAGGTGTGTGGCCTCTATGCCCCGCCAAGGTGCCCCCTGCCCGACGCGTCCACCACGACCGGGACCTGCTTTTGGAGCTGGTTGTACCGCATCGCATCCCATTGCACATCGGCGCGGGACGCGGACCGATCGACCAGGTCGCGCTCCGTGCCGTGTCGTACGCGTCGTACGCCCCAGCCCAGGTCGAGACGAGAGTCGAACCCGTCCTTCCAGCAGCAGCGGCGTTGGCGGCTGGCGGGGATATCCACCGGAGCCGCGGCCGCCGGGGGTATATAAGCTGCCGCCATCGGCCGCTGCGCAGCCTAAAGCCCGCCGTGCTAATAGGAGGCCGGAGGAGGACTCTCATCTTCGTTGTCATCTCCCAGAGACGACGCCCAACATGGCGCCACCCGCCATCATGAACCTCCTGCTGCTGGTGAGTACGGGACCAGTCAGGTCACCGATTCTCGGTTTCCCCAGCTAGAGGCGCCGACGCGGCTGTGTCGACGGCAAGGGGCACACCAATCCCGAAAATCTCGTACAGTGACTGAAATACCAAACGACTGGATGTGACTGGAGAAAGAATGGACGAAATCACTGAAAGAGACTGGAAATCGAGGTTCAACATTTTTCATTCATGTTCTGCCTAGGGGTAGATGCTACAGCATCAGAAGCTTCGGTCAATGAGTATCGTGGCACGTTAGCCGTACCGGTGAAAGCGCTGTTATTTTACGCACAGTGTCCCGGGTTCAACTCTTGTTTGCGCCTTCAATATTTTTCTCGACGTTCGGCTCTGCTCTGTGGGGCCAGAGAACCGGGAGGGAGCGCGCTGCGACTACCATAGTGGCTCAGTAAGCCGCATGGGTAGAGGACCGGGAGATCTGTGCCTCGGGGGAAGTCCCGGGGCGGGACTCAGGAGATGTGAGGCCTCTCGGGTTCGAAGCTTTTGTTTACCTCCCTCTGAATCTGGCGGGTTTGGTGCGTAGTGAGAAGAGTACAGCGGCTTCGGCCTTGCACGTGAACCTGTGTCCCCCACATCTTCGCAGGGGCGGACTCGGGCGGACCCCTCCATGATCAATGGTATCAGAGAGAGAGAGAGAGAGAGAGAGAGAGAGAGAGAGAGAGAGAGAGAGAGAGAGAGAGAGAGAGAGAGAGAGAGAGAGAGAGAGAGAGAGAGAGAGAGAGAGAGAGAGAGAGAGAGAGAGAGAGAGAGAGAGAGAGAGAGAGAGAGAGAGAGAGAGACAGACAGACAGACAGACAGACAGACAGACAGACAGACAGAGAGAGAGAGAGAGAGAGAGAGAGAGACAGACAGACAGACATACACACAGAAATGAGAAAATCACTAAATAGCGCTTTTTGGCACGCATCGAAAGCAACAGGCGTTGTGCCTCCGCAGCCCGGCCTGAGCATTGGCTTATTCCGCACAAAGTAGGTTTCGTTGCGGGAAGGCGGCGGGTTCGAACACCGAGGCATACTGCGCGACCCAACAGGACCGGTTTGCATTCAGATGGAATAGCGTCCTGAAGGCATGTTGGTGCGAGCTGGAGATGGACTCTGGGCTGAGCGGGCTTGTTTCGTCAGCTCACGGTCCGGTTTGAACACACGTGACGAAAAGGGTCAATATGGTGTTGTTGTTTTTTTTTCCGGTGCGTGGCGTGAAAGAGGAGCTGGCGGTGTAACCCCTGTGGTGCCCCGTCCCGTGTGACAGCCGTGCCGGATGGTGTGCCTACCCGGCAGGGGCAGACGGCAGACTGAGACGTGCGCCCAGGCGGGGCCGCAGCCGCCGCCAAGCCGGGACGACACGACCAACATTGCAGACGCTGTTGTTTTCTTTTTCCAGGGCTGCTTACACCTGGCCGCGCCCAGCCCCCTCGTCGACGGGGAGGTCGGGCCCTTATCCCAGTCGGCGTCCTCGCTGGCGGACTACGTGCGCGTCAGGAGGTGAGTGTGGGCGTGGGCGAGAGTCCCCGGGGTCTGTGCCGGGACCCTTCCCCGCCCCGGGACAGTAGGCAGGCAGCCCAACCCGCAGCCAACGAAGAGGAAAGAACGCAGGGGAAGTGTGAGAAATCGCGTGTCCGGAACCCCGGCCCACTTGAAAAATCACTCTCGCCTTTCGGTCGGTTTCGGTGGGAAACGCGCGATTTCTCATACCGAAGTCACGGCCGCGGTACGTGGTGTCGATAAGTGTAGGGGCGTTGGCGGCCGGTGGACCTCATGGACCTTATGGGTCACTCGCGTGATTGGGTGCGCTGCCTGACGCCGGCCCGGGTATCAGAGAAACAAACGGTGCCCTAGGCAGTGCAGTGCTACAAGTGTGACCCATACTGTGGGGTTCCATCGGAATGGATGCATTTCGTAAAATTTTCGAATGATTTTTTTACACACTTTTTATAAGCCCGTTTTTTTCAGTTCGCAAAACGTCGAAAAACGACGTCGAAAAATCACAAAATTTGTCTTAGAAATGAAAAAGTTTGTGATGTCTCAACGTTCTATGAACTGTGGAAACTTTTCGATTAAAAAAGGTCTCTTTTTTTAAATTTTTAAAAAAAGCTTTTGAGCTCATAAAAAGTTCGAAAAAAAAAAGTTTCCCACTCTGAGAGGCAAACGCTGATTAGTCAATGCTGTAGAGCAGGTAGGCGCCAGAGAAAATATGTGAAGATGGCAATGGAGCCGGAGTTGCCGTGTCTGTGGGTTCAAATACCGGTTCCGGAGGGGTGCTTTCTAAGGGGTGTAATTGTCTTCCTCGGCGACCCTGGTAACATCGGCCCAGTGACTTCCAGCTCGATTTCTGCCTAGTTCGACTTCTCGACTCGCTTTGCGGGGCAGGCGGTGCGGTGGTAATAACCCAGGTCTGAAAATCCAGTTAGCATGAACCGGATCCGCTTACATGTTACCGGATCCGGTAAGTTTCACAGCGGATCCACTTACACCACAGCGGATCCAGTAAGCTCCTCACCGGATCCGCTCTTGCCTTACCGGATCCGGAACGGAGCTTATCGGATCCGGTTCGGAGCGGATCCACTGCAGAGCTGATCCACTTCCCCCATAGTGGATCCAGTTAGCTCCGCACCGGATCCGCTTGTATCTACCGGATCCGGTACTAAGCGGAGCGGATCCGACTGATAGCGGATCAGGTCCATACCCTATCCAAATTGAAGAGCCCATAAAATGAAGAGTTATAGGAATTTTCAATTGAAATTTTAGATGGGGCATCTACGGCCAAATTCACTAGGCTGGTTTTAATATCAGCGAAATCCCGTTTAATTTTTTTGCTATCTCGAGAACGGCTGCAGATAGAGCAAAAATAAACACAGATTTGGATGAGACTCAATTTGACCACCCCAGGAGTACTTTGAAGCACGCTGATACTCCACATGAACCCAGAAAAATCTTCATGAAAGTTAAGCATGCGGATCCAGTTCTGAAGTGGATCCGATTCGCTAGCGGATCCGGTTGTAAGGTGCAAATTTCGCGGAGCGGATCCGGTGTGCTAAGTGGATCCGCTAACGAAAGTGGATCCTCTTCATAGCGGATCCGCTCAGCAAACCGGATCCGCTCTGCGAAATTTGCACCTTTCAACCGGATTTTCAGACCTGGGAAGGCGTCCTCCGATGGATCGGCCGGGCCACACGGTGTCCACGGCCGCATGGGCCTCGGCCGCATGGGCCTTGTGAACACGGCAATGGAGTTAAGGTGGCTGCTGGCTGCTGGGGCATCAGGCTCAGTCAGGCCACGCAGCACAGCACAGCACAGCACAGGGACCCCGTGGACCCGCGGATCCCGGGGACATAGCGGACCTCGGGGACCCCGGCCCGCCGGCAGCAGCCGAGGGCGCCCCCGTCCCCGTAGCGCTGTCTCACAGTGTCGTACAGTGGCGGTGTGGTGCACGCCATTGTCCGCAAAATAAGCGAAAACTCTCAAAAGTTCAACGGCAATATTAAACTAGGCTGCCAAAAGGCCAATCGCGGGCGAATTTGTGTCACCAGCCACCGAAATGATTCCGAAAAAAAATTCAGCGTGAAAAAAAGCCTGATGGCATGTTTGACCGCTGTTGACAAAACCTATGTCGTCCCGGCTTCCGCCAGGACCCCTGCCTTCAACTTCGGTGATCTTACGGGAACCGGTGCTTTACGGCTGCTAGTTGGCCCCGGGACACAGCACTAGAACCCGCTACCCGGCTTGCGCCGGACGGATCTCCCGGCAACCCCTAGCCCGCGCTAATGCGCGAGGCCCCCTCCGCTAACCACGGCCTCCGGGACTCCATCATACTGTAGTGCCCTTCAGCCGCAGTCTGGTTTGGCCCCACTCATCGTGGGAGTCCGCCCCTGCGAAGATTTGGAGGACATAGGTTCCCTTCGTACACGGCCGAAGCCGCTGTACTCTACTCGCTACGTACCGAGTAACGGCATGTCCGCACCTGCCAGATTCGGAGGAAGGAAAACAGAAGCTTCGAACCCTAGAAGCTCTGCACATCTCCCGAGTCTCCCCCGGGATTGCTCCCGAGGCACAGAACGCCCCCCCGGGCGGGACCCTCGAATCTAGGGAATTGAACCCTAGACCCTCGGGACCGGGGGTTTGTGCCGGCGGCGCCTTAGCCCGCACGGTCGCTTGGACAGCCATGCCTACGTCGCGTTCGGAAGTATATTTTAGGCACTGTCCGCCAAGCTGTGTCACAAGAAAAAGTTGAGCGACCGGCAAGAATCGAACCACGGACCTGTCGGTTTCCGACCGGTCCACTAACCCATGCGGCTACCGAGCCACGATGTTGTCAGCTGCGCTCCCGGCACTCTAGCTCCACAGAATAGAGCTGACCATCGACGGACGCTGTCCCGGGATCAACTCTTGCCTACGCCTCCAGATTTTTTTTGTCGATGTTCAGCTCTACTTTGTGTGTCTATCTAGCTCCACATAGTAGAGCTGAACATCGACAAAAAAAATCTGGAGGCGTAGGCAAGAGTTGATCCCGGGACAGCGTCCGTCGATGGTCAGCTCTATTCTGTGGAGCTAGAGTGCCGGGAGCGCAGCTGACAACATCGTGGCTCGGTAGCCGCATGGGTTAGTGGACCGGTCGGAAACCGACAGGTCCGTGGTTCGATTCTTGCCGGTCGCTCAACTTTTTCTTGTGACACAGCTTGGCGGACAGTGCCTAAAATATACTTCCGAACGCGACGTAGGCATGGCTGTCCAAGCGACCGTGCGGGCTAAGGCGCCGCCGGCACAAACCCCCGGTCCCGAGGGTCTAGGGTTCAATTCCCTAGATTCGAGGGTCCCGCCCGGGGGGGCGTTCTGTGCCTCGGGAGCAATCCCGGGGGGAGACTCGGGAGATGTGCAGAGCTTCTAGGGTTCGAAGCTTCTGTTTTCCTTCCTCCGAATCTGGCAGGTGCGGACATGCCGCTACTCGGTACGTAGCGAGTAGAGTACAGCGGCTTCGGCCGTGTACGAAGGGAACCTATGTCCTCCAAATCTTCGCAGGGGCGGACTCCCACGATGAGTGGGGCCAAACCAGACTGCGGCTGAAGGGCACTACAGTATGATGGAGTCCCGGAGGCCGTGGTTAGCGGAGGGAGCCTCGCGCATTAGCGCGGGCTAGGGGTTGCCGGGAGATCCGTCCGGCGCAAGCCGGGTAGCGGGTTCTAGTGCTGTGTCCCGGGGCCAACTAGCAGCCGTAAAGCACCGGTTCCCGTAAGATCACCGAAGTTGAAGGCAGGGGTCCTGGCGGAAGCCGGGACGACATAGGTTTTGTCAACAGCGGTCAAACATGCCATCAGGCTTTTTTTCACGCTGAATTTTTTTTCGGAATCATTTCGGTGGCTGGTGACTGGAATGATTGGGAAGGGACTGGACGTGATTGCACATGACACTATTTCGTTGGGTGTTCAGTGACTTTGCCATGTGATGCACCCCTCGCCTAAGGACCGTGTTCCCCCCTGCCGTCCGCCTCACTGGGGGCACACCAGCCCTAGGGACTGTGTGCCCCTGCTCACCGCCTTATGGGTGCATACTAGCTGTGACGTTTCTTATACGCGATGATTGAAACTAATAACTGAAATATTGTTTTGTAGCATAATAAATTCTTGAATATTTATTGATTAATTACAATCAAGCGAGCGAGCGACGCGAATTTTGAACCCCCCAAAGGACTAAAACTACCACTACGAAACACGTGACGCCAAGGGAGGGCACACCAGCCTTAGGGACGGTGTGGGGTGCGGTGAGGCGGTCAGCCGGGGGGCACACAGTCCCCGTGGCTCGGACGACATACGTCCCGGTGCCTGCTGGGCTCGGCCCAGCCAACTCAGTTGTAATACCAGTTAGAAATGTTCCAACTAACATTCGGGAACGTTTCGGAAACTTTCGGGAAAGTTCGGACCGCCTTCTTGGGGGCACACCAGCCATGGCGATTGTGTGCCCCCCGACCATTACGGGCTGACAATCCAGTCTGATCCTACTGCTGACCACGCAGGCTGACCGCTGGCTGGGCGTCAGCCGGAGACGAACGGGCAAAAAAAAAAAATTCAGTCGCTGAGAGCGCTCCGCCTCGCGGTTCGCTAACGCCCGCCCGCTCGCTCCGCGAAACATGGGACTTTCAGCTCCGAGAGACTAAAAAGAAAACACGGCTAGCTTCCACTGGGAATTATTATCCGTTATTATCGCGGCCTCCCGGCAGTGCCGCAGAGTACAGTTCTTCTGTACTTCTGTACACGGCCTGTGCGGTCGTGCAGGTGTGTCGAT
>CM076257.1:13815762-13848262 GCA_038380765.1 Odontothrips loti | reverse complement strand
CATGCCGTGCCTGCATAACTTCCTGGCCCGGCGGCTTCGCTGTTCCGCGAGTTTCGCGAAATCGCGAGTGCCCGCGGCGGCGGAACGGGCCGGGGCCGGGGCCGGGACTGCCAACATTACGAGGCGGCCGGGGGAAAAAGGTCTTGACAAAAAAATAACCAAACGCATGTAAAAAGCCAGTCAAAGTGCGAGTGCCTTAAAAAAACACACACACTCAAAAAGACTGTCCTGTAACTCGTAGTACGGATCCGGACGACGATAGAGAGATAAAGAGTGTCCCAACCTTGTGACTGCCAACGATCATGACCACTATCACACGAGCGCGCGGCCATCGTGAGGGGGACTAGTGGAGAGGAAGTTCTGGGGGCGTAGCGCTGATTCGTATCGGAGCCGGCGGGACGGACGGGGCCTAAAGAGCAGCACACGTGGACGTAGGCTCTCAGACACGGCCCCGCGGCGAAGGCTGCGGTGCAGCGGGGCGGCGGGGCGACGGGACTCTCCCTCCGTCATCAGGCGGGTTGCCGTGCCGCCGCGGCCGCCGAGGGGGACAGGAAATAACGCATGGGCGTGGATGTCGGGGAGGCGAGGCAGACGACGGCGCTTACATACGCGCCCCCCGCGGACTGTGCGATCCGATTGTGTGGTGATGAGGTGGGGACGGACACCGGCATAGCCACAGCCCGCCCCCTGGCCGCCCCCCGGCCGCCGCCCCCTGTCTGCCACCTGCCCCACTGTCGCCGGGCGTCACAACAACACGGCCGGCCGCCGGCGGCCCTCTGTCTGGTGGGCGGCAGTGGCGGTCTCCGCTGTGGCGGTCTCCGCTGTGTGCTCATCGCCTTGTCCGGGACGGAGAAACGGCCACCGTCTGCACTTTCCGGCGACTCGACACGGCGGCAAGGTGCAAAGTGCAGTGCGGGAACAAGAGTGACGCGCGCAGTAACAGCAGTGCACAGCAGGTGGTGCGGCGGGCGTACGGCGGCGGCAGCAGCGGCCGGGGCTCGAACCCGCGAAGTGTACGCAGGCCGTGTCCCGCCCGCGCCCCCGCCCGCACCGCAGCGTGGCGGACGGCCTACCCGCACGGGGGTCCCCGCACAGCCTTGGGCCCCCGGCCTCCGGGATGGACAGAGACAGCCAAAGATTGCCGACTCACCTGTCGATGGCGCGAATATAAGCCCAGGCAGGTGAATTACGGCTATTGTCCTTTATTGCTCGGCGCGATGTGGCGATAAGTGTGGAGGGCAGGGCTGCCGGCCGAGCGCGGGGGGGACGGGGCACGTGGTGCAAGGCACCTTCAGAGCCGGCCTGTCAGCTCCTGTCCCGTGCCCAGTATCGCCATCGCCCCCAAAATTGGGTGCCCCGTCATGGCTCTTTTAATTCCCTTCCCAGCGGAGTACTAGCCAGGCCAGGTCAGGTCAGGCCAGGCCGAGGGGGGCTTCACTTGAAAAAAAAATCAATCAGTGTAAATAAAAAATGAATCCAAAGTGAATCAGGCAGAGAAAAAAAAATCATTGAAATCAAATATACGACACAAAATGTCCAAAAAGCGGAGAAACGCCAGAGAATTTTTTTTTTTTGAAAAAGGCAGAAATTAAACAAAACATTCATGTTTAAACCGAAATTGTTACGATAAAATCAACATTTTGTTGAGTAAAAATAACATGAAATCAAAAGCATCAGCCATGGTATGAATCGGTGTACATCGAGAACGGGCGGTGATGGCTCCCTGGGCCCAGGCCCTGGCCGTCCCGTCCCGTCCCGTCCCGTCCCGCGGCCGGCCGCGGCTTCTCGCCTCGCCCCCGACCTTAGGGCAACGCAGGCGCATGCGCAGAAGGCCGGCCGGCGTGAGAGCCGGCCCAGGCGAGGCGAGCGAGGCGAGCAAACGGCCGGAAACGGAAAGGACAGACGGACTGTCTAGGCTAGGAGGCTCGGCTAGGCTAGGCGAGGCGGCTTAACTATGATCACCAGCAGTCGTTTACCCCACGACACGCCCATGATCGGTCGTCGAGGTGGTCACGCGGTCGCGCCACAACGCCACGCCGAGGAGGTGACCTGGCTGGAGGCGCACCTGTGCGCGCGGGCACGGCTCGGCTCGGCAATAGGGAAATGTGTTGCCGCCCCGCCTCGCCTTGCCTCCGCAACTCCTACTCCAGTCCGCTTCACGATTACTCTACTGCCAATATGCACTCGGGACTACATCGCCACATCTCGGCGAAGGTGAAGGTGAAGGACGCGGCGGGGCGGGACGTACGACGGCTTGAGCCTGGAGGACCTGGAGGACCCGGAGGTCCTGGAGGTCCCGGAGGTCCTGGAGGACCCGGAGGTCCTGGAGGACCCGGAGGTCCTGGAGGTCCCGGAGGTCCTAGAGGACCCGGAGGTCCTGGAGGACCCGGAGGTCCTGGAGGTCCCGGAGGTCCTAGAGGACCCGGAGGTCCTGGAGGACCCGGAGGTCCTGGAGGTCCCGGAGGTCCTGGAGGACCCGGAGGTCCTGGAGGTCCCCGCCGCTCTGGATGGAAGTCACAGCACAGCGGTCGCGTTGAATCGATGTGAAGGAAGAAAATTGCTGCGAAAAGTTTTGACAGAGGCCCGGATCTGGTTCGGAGAAGCGAGGCGGCCGTCGGCGGCAGCCGCAGGAGAAGGAGAAGAAGAGCACCGGGACGTAACGTCGGCGCCGGGCGGGCAGGCCGTCAGCAGGCCGTCGGCGGCCCGTCGGCCGCAATTAGAGAAATGAGGGGCGAGGCCGGGGAGTAGTTGTGGGAAAATGAAATAAATGTAAAAAGTCGTCGGAGAGGCATGACTCCGACGGCGAGGACCACGGCCTGCCCTGCCCTGCCCCCGGCGGACCCCGGCCAGGGTGATGCAACCGACCGAGCACCGTGCAAATCTCTGCTGCGGGCGGCTGCGGCTGCGCGGCTGGTGGGCTTGGTTCAATTGTTCGCAGCCCGGTGTGGCCCCGCCAGGGGCGGACTGCTCGCGCGTCAAAAATTCTCATATCATCATGTCATATCCGCGTTACGCGACCGCGACTGTAAAATACTGAATTACGGGGCTCTAGAGTGTATATGTATTTACATGCGGAAGCAGCGGGGTGCAGCGCGGCAGTATATGGTGGTATCGACCACTGCCCCCCTCCCCCGGGGTCTTCTCATCCCGTCTCCAGCCGCCCCATAGCGTGATATCACCGCCGAGAGAGAGAGAGAGAGAGAGAGAGAGAGAGAGAGAGAGAGAGAGAGAGAGAGAGAGAGAGAGAGAGAGAGAAGGAGGACAAGGGAAGGAAGGAAGCAAGGCTCGCCTCGGCGCGGCCGAGACTCGACTCGCTATAGCAAAACATACGGCTGCGCCCTCGCTGCCCCCCGCTGCCCCCCGCTGCCCCTCGCTGCCCCCCGTGGGCCCTCCGGACGCACCCTATCCCCCCTCCCAGCAGTACAGCACGCTGCAGAGGGCGTCGGTGTGAACATCGGCCTCGTCGTGCTCCTCGGCGTTTCACGTTAGAAGTGCGGAGCGGAGGGAGTCCCGAGCCCCTGCCTGGGCTGGGCTGGGCTGGGCGGCGATGGCAGCAGATAGCGCAGCAACAGCGGGGGCGGGGCGCCACTGTTGTGGAATATATTAAACGGCCACCCCCAGCGGAAGGGGGTTAACGCAGCTGTGTGCCGGAGGGGTAGGGGGTGGTATTGGGGTCGAGGCCCCCCGCCCGCGCCGCCCCTGCGCCCTCTGGCGTGCGAGCCCCCGCGGCACGGGCACGGGGGTAGCCGATCCTCGAGCCGGGCCGGGGCAGGTATGGGTCGACGGTCGACCTCCTGCAGGGCGGCCTCGCGGAGCTGAGCTCAGCACTCCGCCTGGCGGCCGTGCCGTGACGGGATGGTCGCGAACCCCTCCGACGGCGGCAGCGGCCCGCCGTCGTCGTTCCCGGGGTCGCCGTCGTTGACGGCCGCGGGGTCTGCCGCCGTGGACTGCTGGTGGGACCGCGTGGTCCAGCAGCCGCCGCCCTGGCACTGCCTGGACAACCTCGCCGCCTGGGACGGACCTGTGAGTAACGCGGGGGCTTGCCGTGTCGGCCGCCCGCCCACCTGGAGGGGAGGGGAGGGGAGGGGAGGGGTCGCGCTGACGACTCGCGCCGCGAAAATCCCGCCACCCGACAGCACGGTGCGATGCGTCAGTGCGTCGGTGCGTGCGCCGGGAAGACCTGGAGTCACCGGCGTGCCAGGTGGGGCCGCGGGGCCGCGGGGCCGCGGGGGCGGCGGGGGCGGCGGGGGCGGCCAGCCATCGGGCGATGCGGTCACGTGTTGTCCACAGAAGGATCCCAGCCCCGGCCGCTATCACACCACGGCGCTGACCCGAAGCACCCGGGGTCTAGCCGAAACCGGATCAGGCCGATCGGCGTGGGCCTCGTCGTTGGCGGGGGCCCCGGGGGCTCCGAGGGCCATCGGGGTGCTGCGGGGGCGTCCTGACGCAGGTGCGATACCGTATCGTCTCGGCTCTGACATAAGAACGCCGACGCCCCGTCCCTATCAGAGACGCGTTTGTTTGTGTTGCGGCTGTCCGCAACCACCCCCGCAACCAAACAAGGTTATTTAAGAAAAAAAGAGAGAAAAATATGTAGCTTGGACGAATTGCACAAGTTTAGTTTAGGGAACAAAATATAAATCGCATTCTGGCGGTAGTACTATTTGAGGCCAAAGCCATTACTACATTTCGGATGGAATGAGCAATCGCTCTGGACGTTCCGTTCGCTTTCTGTTTCCGACTCGCGATGTGTGTGTGTGTGTGTGTGTGTGTGTGTGAGCCGTGTGCCGTGGGCAGCCGACAAGCACCTTGCCGGACCCACTGACCCGATCCCATAACTCAGCCAGGATCAGGACGGCGTCCTTCGTGGCACCTCCGGGCACCTCCGGGCACCTCCGGGCACCTCCGGGCACCTCCGGGCACCTCCGGGCACCTCCGGGCACCTCCGGGCACCTCCGGGCACCTCCGGGCACCTCCGGGCACCTCCGGGCACCTCCGGGCACCTCCGGGTGCAGACGCCGCTGGACAGCTAATATTTGTGTTTGATAGATAAGCCTTCGGGAGGGCGTGGACGTTTAAGTATGTGTGCCCAGTGTGTGTGTGTGTGTGTGTGTGTGTGCAGGCTGGGCCGAGGGCCGGGGGGGTCACACGCACACACTTACACACATGTTTCAGTCCGGCCTGCTTCGCCCCAACGTCAAGCGCGGGAATTGATGTAAAAACTTTAGACGGCGGCAGCAGTGGTTGAGCGAAGCGCCTGCAAGTGGCAGGGTAGGCCAGCCCGCACGGCACGCGTGCACGCTCGCCACAAGGTTGCCTACCGGCCGGGGGCCCGCATGGTGTGTAAATACTTTATTCCTCGAAGAAAAAAAAAAAAACGGCGTATAGAAGGGATAAGAAATGAGAGTGAAAAAAAAGAAATGAGGTACGGTCCGGCGCGGGGATGGTGTTTGAACCCGGGACCTCGATATGCAGGCCGAGTGAAGGCCAGGCCTCCTCCTCTATCCGCTATCGGCTCGGCTCTGATGATAGGAGTAGTACTTTCCCCCCGCGGGCCGCAGCCCGCAGCGCCGCACCTGATGACCGCCATCAGCTGATCGCACGTCACGTGACCTGCCGTGACCCGGTGCGGGGCGGGGCGGGGCGGGGCGGGGCGGGCCGGGGCGGGGGCACGCTGGTACAGCCCCTATCTGTCACGCGTGGGCCAGGCGCTCCTCATCTGCAGATCAGCTGATCCGACCCGAACCGCCACGGTGGTGATGACGGCCCGGACCGGACCGGAAAGGCCCCCGTCGACGTGTCGGGAGCAGAGCACGGCGCCGTGGTGTGGTGTGGTGTGGTGTCCGCGGGCCTTGGCTGCCCGGCTGCCGCCCCGCCGGCCCCGACCTCGATTCTTGCTCTCCGGGCGCCGCTCCGCCGCCAGGCACACGCGGCCGCCGGCTTTCTTTCGGGCACGCACACTCGCACGCACGCACGCACGCACGCGCCGCGCGCACGCCGCTCGGACACTGGGCCGGAGGCGGCCCGGAGGCGGCCCGGAGGCGGTCCGTCACTGGCCGTGCCCACCGCCGGACAGAACGGAATGAGATCACGTCATCGAGATGTCAGCCGAAGATTGGCCCAGGTTATGACAGGCCCCGGCCCGGAGCCCGGAGCCCGGAGCCCGGAGCCCGGAGCCCGGAGCCCGACCCGACGTAACGTCATCATTGAACCGCTACCGCTACCGCTACCGCTACCGCTACCGCTACCGCTACCGCTACCGCTACCGCTACCGCTACTGCTACCGCCACCGGCGCGGTGAGGTAAAGAGCCCCGCCGTGCACGCTGCTAATGGGCTCCTGCCGCCGCCACACTTATTACATTCTCATTCGCATTTTTATTTTCTTCTCCCCGCCTCGAGCCGGTGTAAGAGACTGGGCTGGTCTTAAGCCAGTGTACCGGCTCGGCATATTATGGACCCCCCGCAATATTGTGTGTGTGTGTGTGTGTGTGTGTGTGTGTGTGTGTGTGTGTGTGTGTGAGAGAGAGAGAGAGAGAGAGAGAGAGAGAGAGAGAGAGAGAGAGAAAGCGAGAGAGAGAAAGAGGATAGGAGAGGGGAGAGTATCTCCGGGGCATGTCTTGTCCATCAACCTCCCAGATAAATTTTCTTTTCTTTTTCATGCCCAAGGTCATTTTCCACGGCGGAACACCTTCTTCGATTTTCTGTTTCGTTTGACGTTTTCACGCACGCGTTGTCGAACCTAGAACGAACGTCATGTGTGTGTGTGTGTGTGTGTGTGTGTGTGTGTGTGTGTGTGTGTGTGTGTGTGTGTGTGTGTGTGTGTGTGTGTGTGAAAACGGTGGCGTCAGAATAGAAACGAGAAGAAAGGCAAATCGCTTGCCAAAGCGAGTCTAGCAAGTGTGCGACCGTCGTCGTAAACCGGCAGAGGCAGAGCAAACCCGGGCCCATCCGAGCGTCCTTGGGGTCACGATGTCACCTGATGACACGGGCCGGGCTGGGCCGGGCTCGTACACACCTCCCGGTTCCGCCAATCAGGAGCCACCGCGACGTCCAGGCGTTAGTGTGGCGCTCGTGTGCGCTAGCTGTGCTCAGGCCGCAGGTGCCGCAGGTGCCGCAGGTGCCGCAGGTGCCGCAGGTGCCGCAGGCTATGTGACGCGGTGCCAACCGCCCATCCGACATCCACTGCCAATTCTGCCCCCCCCCCTCCCCGGGGCCGCAGCAGTGCAGCACCTGCTGAGGTGCGGGCTGCTAGGGTGGTCCATATCCGCGAAGTGGGCTAAATTGTTATGGGCTGACTCGTCAAAAGTTTCATTTTGGCATTCAAAAAATGTGTGCAAAACCGGAAATCTGTCGGACAATATTTAGGGGTCGCGCAGGGGTCACGAAGAAAATCAAGCAAACCCTCATTTTTCGTATTTTTGCTTGATTTTCTCACTGTAAACGCCGATATCTCGAAAACCGTAAGAGATACAGTGTTTTCTTTGAAATTTTAGCTCTTTTGGGTCCTACTTTGGCCAGAATGACCTTCGTTATTTTTTTTGTCGAATTTTCAAAAAACATTGATTTTTACTGTTCATAAGGGCACTTCGTGACCCCTGCGCAACCCCTAAATATTGTCCGACAGATTTCCGGTTTTGCACACATTTTTTGAATGCCAAAATGAAACTTTTGACGAGTCAGCCCATAACAATTTAGCCCACTTTGCGGATATGGACCACCCTAGCGGGCTGCCGCCTGCTGCGTCTGTCCTGGCCTTGGCCTTGGCGACCGACCTCCGTCCTCACAGCACAGCCATGACTGAGTCCCAAGGGCCGGCCTGGGCGAACATGGCGCCCGCTGCTGGGTAGGCAACCCCGACTGCTGCGCGCTGCGTGCACTCGTGCCGTGCGGGCTGGCCTACCCTGCCGCTCGCGGGCGCTCGACCGCCCGGCCCCGGCCGCAGCTCCAACTCGAAGACGTCCCTGTCTCCTGTCTCACTCTCACCTCTGCCGTCTCTGTCTATGTCCGCAGGGCATGGCCTTCTCGCTGGCCGAGCGACAAGCCCTCGGCATCCACGGCCTCCTCCCACCCCGCTTCAAGACCCAGGAGGAGCAGCTGCAGCTGTGCAAGATAAACATCGACCGCTACACGGACGACCTCAACAAGTACATCTACCTGATGGGGCTGCAGGTGAGTGCACGGCGGACGGCCTGCCGTGAAGGTCCTCGTCGGAGTCACCGCGAGCTGCCGTTGTTCGCGGCCACCCAAAGTCCGGCGCGCATGACCGGCGCGGTGACCGGCCAAAGTCGAGCAGACGTCGCCGAAGACATGTGTTTGTCATGCGGGAGGCGGGGGCGTTGTGCCACCCGCAGTCGCCTCCGCCCACCGTCCGTGACGTTCTGCCTTAATTTTATTTTGGGGGGGTGTACACTCTCGTGCATTTCAATTGACATTTTTTGATTTTGTTTTGTGATTTTAGTTTAAATTTACATTTTATAAAGGTTAATTTTTTAAAAACTCTTTGTGCGCTCGCAGGACCGCAACGAGCGGCTGTTCTTCCGTTTCCTCACCGAGAACGTCAACGAGTTCATGCCCATCGTGTACACGCCCACCGTCGGCCTCGCCTGCCAGAAGTTCGGTCTCATCTACCGGCGGCCGCGGGGACTGTTCATCACCATCCACGACAAGGGCCATGTCTATGACGTCATCCGCAACTGGTGAGCGGTCTTCTGGCAAGGGCGCCAGGTGCCGAGCGCTCGAGAGCGGGGTCTCTCCCGGAATGCTTTTACTGACGAATGAGTCACACGGAAGTTACGTGGCGGCATACGCCGAGGGACTGTACGTCGTTGATGAACACGGACTTCTTCGCTTCCCGCAGGCCCGAGACGGACGTCCGCGCCGTCGTGGTGACGGACGGCGAGCGCATCCTCGGCCTGGGTGACCTGGGCGCGTACGGCATGGGCATCCCCGTCGGTAAGCTGGCGCTGTACACGGCGCTGGCCGGCATCAAGCCCAGCCAGCTGCTGCCCATCACCCTGGACGTGGGCACCAACACGCAGTCCCTCCTGGACGACCCCCTGTACATCGGCCTGCGCCAGAAGCGTGTGACCGGCGCCGCCTACGACGAGTTCCTGGAAGAGTTCATGAAGGCCGTGGTCCGCCGCTTCGGCCAGACCACGCTCATCCAGTTCGAGGACTTCGGCAACCACAACGCGTTCCGGCTGCTCGAGCACTACCGCGACCAGTACTGCACCTTTAACGACGACATCCAGGGCACCGCCAGCGTGGCTCTCGCCGGCATCCTGGCCTCCCTCCGCGTCACCAACACCCGCCTCTCCGACAACACCCTGCTCTTCCAGGGCGCCGGCGAGGCCTCCCTGGGCATCGCCAGCCTCTGCGTCATGGCCATGCAGACCGAGGGCACGTCCGAGGCCGATGCCCTCAAGCGCGTCTGGCTGGTGGACTCAAAGGTGAGTGTGGGGTAGTTTTTAAAAATTTAGTGATTGTGAAGACCATCGTTCTCATCACATTCTCATATCCATACAGGGTCTGATCGTCAAGAACCGTCCCGAGGGCGGCGTGACGGGCGAGAAGGTGCGCTTCGCCCAGGACCACGCCCCCATCAAGACCCTGGCCGAGGCCGTCAAGGCCGTCAAGCCCACCATCCTGATCGGTGCGGCCGCCATCGCGCGCGCCTTCACCCCCGAGATCCTGCAGACCATGGCCGCCAACAACAAGAGGCCTATCGTATTCGCCCTCAGCAATCCCACCAGCAAGGCCGAGTGCACGGCAGAGGAGGTGCGTGGGGCGGCGCGGTGGGCATCTCTGTCTGTCTGTCTGTCTGTCTGTCTGTCTGTCTGTCTGTCTGTCTCTCTCTCTCTCTCTCTCTCTCTCTCTCTCTCTCTCTCTCTCTCTCTCTCTCTCTCTCTCTCTCTCTCTCTCTCTCTCTCTCTCTCTCTCTCTCTCTCTCTCTCTCTCTCTCTCCCCTAGAGTAACGTTTTCTTATTTCGTCCACCTTGCAGGCCTTCAACCACACCAAGGGCACCGTGGTGTTCGCCAGCGGCTCCCCCTTCCCCCCGGTCACCTACAACGGCAAGACCTACACCCCCGGCCAGGGCAACAACGCCTACATCTTCCCCGGCGTCGCCCTAGGCGTCATCTGCGCCGGCGTCAAGCACATCTCCGACGAGCTCTTCCTGCTGGCAGCCAAGGTACAGTCCTCGCCCGCACACGGCCGGCGATACCCCGTGTCGCGCCGCGCCTCACCCCGGGCCTACTCCCGCTGACTCTGTCCTTTGCTCTTGCAGACACTGGCCACCCTGGTCTCGCAGAAGGACCTGGACTCCGGCAGCTTGTACCCGCCTCTGGAGGCCATCCAGCACTGCTCGTCCGTCATCGCCGAGGCCGTGGCCGAGCACGCGTACAAGACTGGTGAGCACAGAGCAAAACTGTTTGCTGGATTAGCAAAAAAAAAAAAAATCAACAAAATTCACCGATGTGCGAACTCACAATTTTTTCACCCCATGCTCTGGCACGACTCGTTTTCGGGACACCTCATTTTCTTTTGCCTGACTTCATTCAGAGCTTAAAAGTCGGCCCATAAGATGCATCGCCCTCATGGTGGTCTCACTGAGCTTTGTCTTGGGATTACGTTGGGACCATGTCATGTCATGTGATTCATCCACTGGTTTGCATGCTCATGCTCCATCACAGGGGTGGCCAGCACGTACCCCAAGCCCACGGACATGAAGGCCTTCATCAAGTCCCAGCAGTACGACCCCACCTACTCGTCGGCCCTGCCCGCCACGTACGCGTGGCCCCAGCAGTAAGGCGCCCGCCAGCACGACAGGTGACATTTCCGCTTCCGGATCCATTTTATCGCTTTAGTTTCTATGGGTTATCTGCATGAAATACCACAAAGGTATTTGGCTCATCAAGTAACCAAGGGAAATTTTTGGTTGTTCAGTGTTCACTCCAGCAGCGACACTAGTCTCGCGGCGAACTTCGCGCGCTGACGGGACGGGTTCTGTGTTGCAGGCACCGCCAATGTCTACCCGGAGCCCACCGACAAGAAGAAGTTCATCCGCGAAGCCCAGTTCAACTACCGTTACGCGTGGTCGTCGGCGCTGCCCGCCGTCTACGACTGGCCCAACGGCGTCGGCGAGCATGCCAGCAAGAACGGCCACCGGGCGTGAGCAGAGCAGCAGCCAACAAAGTATACCACCAGCAGAATAAAACATAAGACATCTTTGGAATTCAAATGTAAAAAAAAGAGAAGAAAAAAATAACGAAAGCAAGGTTGTGTGAATGGAGTTGTGATAACTTTTGTGCATACATGTGTAGAGAATGATAGCAGGACATATTGATCTTCTGTGTCGTTGCTGCGTTTCTCCTTGTTTTTTTAAAAAAATATGAATGTTAGTGATGCATTTGATATTGGACGCGAGCGAAAAACCCTTGTGTTTGGTGCGAATATTGTCATTCATAATGTGGGATGTGAGTGTAGAGTTGAAATTTGTCACAGAGGTTGCAAACCTCATCCCTTAAGGCCACCGTCCCGGCAAAACTCGATTCGGCGTGATTGCGGAGCTATCAATTTTATCACATTTCTGTCATCTTTAGTCTTGCTTTGACTGATGTTTACCAAGCCCTGTTTATGGGAGGGAAGCCAACGATCTCTTGCAGCTACTGCGGCCACTTACCATTTGGCCTAAACTTTACTGTACATTTCATTTTTCATTGTAATTTATTTATTTTCAGAGAAATAGATTTTGGGAGAGAATCAAACCTCATTGAGAGGTTTGAAAATGTTGTGGAACAGAAAAAAAACATAATAGACAATGTGTTCCAGCGTGGAGTTCATTTAATCTCTCTATATTCGACAGAGAAGTTTTGGTGGAGATACTGATCATTCCTGTTTTCTCAATTTCCAAATGAACGCAATGACGTACGAGCCTAATTGATAATTACGTACATCGAAAAGCGGTCGTGTATTTAGAAGTAAGTTACCCGGAGAAAATTCTCCCAGTGTGTTCTTCCAACCTTTGTCTATGCGTTTGTTTATAAGAGAAATAAAATATTGTGTATAAAACAGCTAGCTCTACAGCTTTTTGTTCCTCACCACACCGAGGCCCGAAGGTACATCACATGAAGTTCCTGTACACCTAACAAAACAGTCTCATACACAATCCCTTCCAAACTTTCCAGTACGTTTCCGAAACTATTCGGAGAGATTAGAAATATGGCATATCTGAATTGAATACCCAAGAAATATACTTTAAATGGGTGAGAAGACATGGCAAAACACGACGCAGAGATTATAAAGGTTGCCTCTGCATTTAAATACTCAATAAATACTCAGTGGCCTTTCGACCACTTTCGACCACTTTCGACCACGCGGACGCGTGCACTGCGAGGCAGAAATGACGGGCTGGTGTTTTGGCCGTTGGGGACAAAAACTATACATTGTCCCGGCTTCCGCCAGGACCCATTCAACTTCGGTGATCTTACGGTCTTACGGGAACCGGTGGTTTACGGCTGCTAGTTGGCCCAGGGACACTGCCGACACTGCTCTAGAACCCGCTACCCGACACAGAGCCGGACGGATCTCCCGGCAACCCCTAACCCGCGCCACCTGCGCGAGGCCCCTTCCGCTTAACCACGGCCTTCTGAAGGCTCCACCCTTCCTCAACTTCGGCCGTGTACGAAGAGAATCTGTGTCCCCAAATCATGGGGATCTGCCCCGGCGAATCTCCCCCGCACATCTATTTCGGCTATTGCACCTATTACACAATCGGCATATTACAGACGAGTGTCCCGACCACCGTGCCTGCGCCCCACGCCTTCACCCTTCCGGTTCGTCCCGCATCCATCGCCATTATCTCCATTGACCAGCGTAGTCGACGAATAGGAGAAAGGCCTGCTGGGACTGAATGACCTTATGGTGACGTCAACGCCCAGGCGATACGGCGCATGACAATGATATGGCATTTCGGATGCGCTCCCCTCCCCTCACACACACACACACACACACACACACACACACACACACACATCTCACGTTTATTAATAGCGCGTTATTATTTTATGCTCCCCTAGAGATCGCGCAGGGCACGAGATAGGGGCGCGACTGCCTAGATTACATCTAAACTGTCCCAGAAAAGGAATGGATCTTCCCCTACCCCTCCTTCCTCGTACCAACGCCGTAATCTGTACCGACTATTAAATTTCGAACTGTCACAACCATGACGAGCGCCCTGTGAGGAACATATTCTTCTGGACACGAAACCGCGTGAATCACAAGATCAAGATGTAAACTTCCAGAAAAAAATTAGTTTAACGAAACTATTCTGTAATTTTTTTATTTAATTTTAAGCTCTTGTGAAATACTTTCTGTAAAATACCAAAACGGTCAACCCCCAGGGAAATTTTCTACTCTTCATTAACACTTTCTAAATTTTTCGATTAAAATTGTCTTTTTCTACATCTCTATCCCAGCCAGAGGGGCCGTTGTTCGTCGCTGGATCAGCACATTTCGCACACAGATGCTCGAATCAAAACAAGCGCTGGCATCAAGTGGCAAGTGGCGTGATAATCGTAAACCCGATGAGGAGTGGAAGGGGAGGGGGCGTGGCCGGGAGTGACTGCTGATGGTAGGGGAAGGGGGCGGAGAAAGAGAGAGAGAGAGAGTGGGAGAGGGAGAGAAAGGTGCAGCGACTGCGCCTGGCTGCCCCTGCATGCGGCATAAGTAGGGGTCCGCGCTGGCCCGGCCATCAGTCTGTGTCCGCTGTCCGCACATTGTCCCATCCGTCCCTGTCTTGTTCTTCCGACTCAGCAGAAGCAGAAGCAGCAGCAGCAGCAGCAGCAGCAGCAGCAGCAGCAGCAGCAGCAGCAGCAGCAGCAGCAGCAGCAGCAGCAGAAGCAGAAGCAGCAGCAGCAGCAGAAGAAGAAGCACCTGTAAGACCTCGAAGCGATTCAGGTGCGTTCAAGTCCTCGCGGACGAATTTTCCGTACCGCGCACGATCTTGGACAGAAACTTGAGGCTGCCCAGCCCCTCCTGCTCTTTACCATCTTTAACGTTCGATGAAAATGTGCGGAGGACTCGTTTTAGAAAAAACAAAATTATGCCTCGTGACCAGCTCAAATACTACGTCCCGTGCCGAATCACAGACAGCGCCGAGGCGGAGCTCGGAACCCCGACAGTAGGAGGCTGGAGGCTCCAACAACACCGCCGCTCTCTGGCGGAGTGTGCTCTTGTTGGTACACGAAAAAGTGCCGCATCATTATTTTTTGTCAGTTTTCCGCAACTCCCCGGGAACAGAGAGCGAGCGCGGCGATTTCTCATCATCACCAATCTCACTGAAAAGTGTCTACTGTCCGCCATGAGAGACTCCACGCTGTGCGAGATCCCTCCCTATTGTTTGTTCTTTCTTATCAACTCGGCAACCGATTGTGAGGCAATTTGAATATTGCTGCTGATAAAGGCGTGTATGCATTGCAATCTGTATCACACATTGCCGCATATCTCAAGTCGCGTCAGGTTCATGAGGGGTGCGGGGGGAGGGGGTGAGATATGGATGCATGCAAGAGTTCGCTGTTTAACAATCTAAACAGCAGCTCGATGCTGTTGTCTGGCCGCGGTTTTGATTAGGATGTGACAGACTATTTTCCGATTTTTCAACAAAATATTTCAACAAAATTTGAATAATGTTGCAACGCAATTCAGGCTGCGCCACGGGCTCTTCGCCGTTTGTTCTGTGCGCACGACGCTGCACAGACTGTACAGTCAAATCTGAGTAAATTATTCACAAGTGAAATATTGACAAGATGCTTGCAGGGGAGAGGGTGGGGTGAGATCAGTCCAATTGTTTTTCTTTTTCAAACAATCTTTGTTGGAAACATCGCACATCACAATGTGGACACATTGGGCGTCGTTTATTACGCGCAGTACGGAGCGCCTGCCAGTGCCGGGGCAGGCCAGCCCGCACGACACGGTGCATGCAGGAGGCGCAGTTGCCTACCCGGCAGGCGCTCTTTAGGGGCCGCTCGGTAACCACGGCAGTGCTGGTAGTGGGAAATGCGTGGAACCGTCAGTGGGAATCGAACCCACCGGTCCTGCGGCCACAGCGATAGACTGAGGCCTGCAGGCCCGTGCCAACGACAGTCTGCTCCAGCAGCACCACTGCCGCACCCACGTAGCCACGCGGTCATTGAACGCTCCCTGCCCTGGTGTTGCAGACATGGCTGCTGACGGCGTGTTCCGGACCCGCTCGCTGGGGCTGCCCGTGGAGGGCGTGCGCGACCAGTACGCCGACGGGCGCGCGGCCAAGGTGTGGGAGGTGTTCATCGGCGACAAGAAGTCCCGCACGCGCCACTACCGCGACTTCCTGGTGGGGCTGCTGCGGCGGCGCGGCTGCCGCCGGGTGCTGGACGTGGCCACCGGCACCGGCATCGACTCGGTCATGCTCGTGGAGGAGGGCTTCGAGGTCGTGTCCGTTGACGCGTCCGACAAGATGCTCAAGTACGCGCTGAAGACCCGCTGGGAGCGGCGGCGCGACCCCGCCTTCGACAACTGGGGTGAGTAGAGCACAGCGTAGCACACAGCATGGAGGCCAGAGTCCCCCGCACCCCACACAGTGCTCATGGTGTTCTCCCGCAGTGATCGAGGAGGCCAACTGGCTGACGCTCTGCGACGACATCAGCGACCACGTGGGCGACGGCTTCGACGCCGTCATCTGCCTGGGCAACTCGTTCGCCCACATGATGGACGCCACGGGCGACCAGCGGGACCAGAAGTGAGTGTCCTGGAAATCGTCTCCCACCCCTAAAAAAAAGTACAAGGGGAAAATGTTATCAAAAGGATTGGATAATGGAAGGGACCCGTTCTTTGCCACTGTGTTTTGTGTGTTAAAAGGGAGTGATAGTGGTTTGAGGTTGTAAGATTGGGGTTGAAAAAAATGATTATACCTTGGTGATACTTTATAGCAGATGATGATCCATGAATCAAATGATAAGAGGAATTTGTGAGTGCACAATTCAGTTTCATCCAACTTCCATTTCTCCAAAACCAAGCATTTTAAAGCGAAATACATGTATACTTACACTGAATATGCGCACTCATATGTTCCTGTCATCATTTCATTCATTGACCATTATCTGCTATAAAGTATGACTACTTCGTTCTCTGCCTGACACCTCAAAACTCTGATTGGCCACCAAATTCTCTGCCTGACATTACCAACCACATCATTGGCTACTTCCCACAGAGTGGCGCTGTCCAACTTCGAGCGCTGCGTGCGGCCTGGGGGACTGCTGCTCATCGACCACCGCAACTTCGACCACATCCTGGACAACGGGTCGACGCCGTCCCGGTCCATCTACTACAACTGCAGCCACACCACCGACATCCGCACGTCCGTTCTGTACGTCGCCAACGAACCCGCCATCGTCACCATGGACTACCTCATCGACGTGTCTGACCTGCAGGACAAGGAGAGCAAGAAGATCGAGGACGGAGTCAGGTGAGTGGAAGTGGATTCGGTTGGTACTTGAACCCGCGGTTAATGTCATCCGTGTCTAACGCTTCTGCGGCTCTCCTACAGTGAGTTTCGACTGTGCTACTACCCCCACCGACTCAAGAGGTTCACGCAAATGCTGGATCGGATCATCCCCTACGGCAGTGAGCACACGATATATGCTGACTTCAAGCACTTGGGAGAAGTGGAAGACCCGGCCTTCTACATCCATGTGGTGCACAAATCTGGGTGATTCATTGCATATAAGCACTGAGTATAAGTACAACTTTAAGTATAATTCATAACTCGATGTCATAAGTTCTAAGCATGTATGATAAGTTAAATGGTTTTCTACAATAGAAAAATGTGAAGCCCATTAATTTGTTTAATAGGTTTGGTTTACACACATATGAACAAGATTCAGTTCCCTCATGAATTTATTTCACAATGCAATTTAGTTAATACAATGTGATATCTGACTTTTAGAATAAGTATAATTTATATTAAGTAACAGTAATGAGCACAGGTCTTATTCAGATTACGTGAGAAAGACAGATATTATGAGCAATATTACATTTGTGTAGTTGATATAGAAGTATCTACTGACACAAACAAACAAAAAATAATATCATTATAGCATCAATACAATAATATCACCATTCCTGTCCAATAGTGTACATACATTTTTTGAGAAAAATAAACCTCAATACCTAAAAAATAATAATATGAGTACATTTTATATGAAACCACAATATCTGGAAGACAAAAGATACACTTTCATTGCATATCATATAATACGAGATTTTGTAACATTTTACTCATCAAGTATAGAATCTAACCAATCATCTAGTGAGGGAGGGGGATCTGCAGATGATGACAGTGGGAGACCTGAAGATTGCTGTTGAGGTGGAAGAGATGTTGTGTTGCATATGCTGGTATCTAGATATGACAAGAAAAAAATAATAATTAGAAAATGATTACAAAACAACGTGCATCTCCTGGGGAGGGGGAGAAATGATTCTAGTAACAACAAGCTTACCTTCCTCATTAATATTGCTGGCTACTTCTTTAGATTCACTTTTGGTAATCTGAGATGGTCTGACATCTAGAGCCAGTATACTATCCAGGTCATCATCTTCAGCCTTCTTGGACACAGGAGTTGGAATATGCTTTCCTGTAGGTTCACTGCAATTTTCCAAGGCTGACTCATGCCTTACAGTATTAACTTTCGCATCAACATCTTTCTTGGAGTCATTACTCATACTTAAACTTTGAATTTTAAGTATACCCTCATTTACTTCTTGAATGGATGCTGCATTCCGTTTGGCTCTCGCCGTCATGCGTTGAATCTGGCTATCCTGCAGCAATGAAAATCCAAATGAAAAATTGCAAAAAAAGCAAATTATTTTTTTGCTTTAAAAAATGACGTACTTACAGAAAATATGTGCTGAGTCACATTTTGACGTTGGTAGAAAGGAATAGTTGACAAGTTTCTCTCCATGTCTTGGATATTAAGTTGGAACCAAGGCATCTGTAGTTCAGATTTTTCTTTCTCCCACTCATGCTCATGTTTCAGTTTTAAGTGTCCACCTGTGCACCACTGACATTTATTAGAAAATCAAAGTTAAACAATTCACTTACTTATACAAGATAATGGACTGTACCTGACACTGGTATAGCCAGCAATTCTTCAAATTTGGCAATGTTAATATCAACATCATCTTCAAACCTGCTCATATCTACTGGTTCCTCATACCTTTTCCAATTGCTCTCTAGCTTGCGCTTTGAAAATGACTGCGTAATTCCTTCAGTACTCTCTTCATCTGTTAGCAAAGCAGAAAAAAATTAGACATTACTAATATTCTAAACATCTCTTAATTTTCATGTATTTTCAAGACATTTGTACTCACCACTACTTTTGTTTTCAACATCATTTTGAGTACTTTTCAATTTCTCCGGGTTATCATGTTTTGTAACTTTCGCTGATGACTTCCCTTGATTTACATCTTTGGATCCACCTTTTCCTCCAGTGTCGACATGCTTCTTTGACCTGTCCCGGTATTTATCCTGCTTGAGCTTGTGAGCTCTGTACAGAGAGAATTCAAAATGAGGGCAAATCTGATTGCAAATGTAATAATAGCAACCACAGACAAGTGTTAAAAATTGAGAATGAAACTTGGTAGCTTTAAGAGTTAAGTTTTGCAATAAATGTTCTGGCAACAGCAAAAATTAAAACTATTAAATACGAGGACGATACGTTTAATTGATAAAATACCCCACAAACTAGAAAGAAACGTTGATTCTTTTTAAAACGGAATTCTACCTTAACCGTTTGCATGAACCCACTAGGTTATGTTTCCCATTCAGTTGCAACAAAACCAAAAAGACAACTAAATAGAGCTGAATGACGAACCTTGATTTCTTTGCATTATAATCGTCCATGATCTGAGAATCTATTAGAGAATGACTCCCTTTCTTTGTAGTACAAATTTCAAATAAATGTCAACATATAAGCTCCTTCCATTACTGTTGCCTTGACGTTGTAAACAAACAGATGACAGACGAAACCAAATGAATGGTGGCGGAGGTCGTCACTTTCAAAAGGTGTCGCTGCTGTGTTCATTTCTTAGTGTGTTTGGGAAAAGTGGAAAAAAGTAAACGCAGAAATACAGCCCCTTCTCTTTATTTGCAAAGGATTATCGCAAATCGATCTCCAGCTGTTGCTCAGGGTAAACCAAAATATAAACCAAATGTACTGCAAACATTAAATTGTACGCACACACATATTACGTAAGTAAAACGACAAAAAAAAGTGTATGAAATGCTGTTCCCAATGTTCTGCGGAACCCGCGGCCCGCGGCCCGATAGCGAGTCAAGGGGATGCACACCAAACCGAAGCAACAGTGTCTGCGTTCCCGCCTCACCCCCATCCCCCTGCCCCGATCCCATGTGGTGCCTCCGGTGCCTCCCGGTAGCGAGCAGAAACAGAAACCAGTCTAGCTAGCTGGCTGAGACTGACACCAAATGTGACAAAACGTCACGACCTGGAATTTGAACTTGAAGTGCACCTGTCCGCCGTTCGCCGCTCGTAGTTTAGAAGCACTTGCGGTGGACGATGCCAGGGCCGGACTCGTCGTACTCCTGCTTGGAGATCCACATGGTCTGGAAGGTGGAGAGGGAGGCCAGGATGGAGCCACCGATCCATACGGAGTATTTCCTTTCAGGAGGAGCGATGATCTTGATTTTGATGGTAGAGGGAGCGAGTCCGGTGACTTCCTTCTGCATCCTGTCAGCGATACCAGGGTACATGGTGGTACCACCGGACAGAACAGTGTTGGCGTACAGGTCCTTACGGATGTCGACGTCGCACTTCATGATGGAGTTGTAGACGGTCTCGTGGATACCGCAGGATTCCATGCCGACAAACGAGGGCTGGAACATGGCCTCTGGGCAGCGGAACCTCTCGTTACCGATGGTGATGACCTGACCGTCGGGAAGCTCGTAGGACTTCTCCAGGGATGTGGAGGCGGCGGCGGTGGCCATTTCCTGCTCGAAGTCCAGGGCGACATAGCAGAGCTTCTCCTTGATGTCACGGACGATTTCACGCTCAGCTGTGGACCAGGAAAACAGAATTTAGAGGGTAACAGTCCCTTAATGTGTGCTGGAGTAAGAAAAGCGTAAGGCCAGCTGGTTGTGCTGACAAGCGATAATAAAAGTATTTTACCTTGGCAGCCAGGATGTCTGTTTGTGTGTGTGCGTGTGCGTCACGAAGTGCAATTTATGTTATAAACACAAAAAGGAAAGGTAAGTGCTTTCTCCACGCATTGAATTGAGATAATCGGCTGAGAGTAATAGAAAATCATAACTAATAAGTGGACAACAAAAGGATTGCGGGGCCGGAAATCATGCGGGTATACAACATTCAGTTCGAAATGACAATACTTATTTTATTGAGAGAATATCAGAAAATAGACATGCTTTCTGGAAAGACGTGATGCAGGGTGGGGGAAAAAACTGAACACTAACACTCAACAAATGCGTACAAAAAATAAGGTAGCCATAATACATATGATCAGTCTTAAGATTCGGTGCTTTGTGCGCGCTGCACCGCCAAGCGCATTTTTGCTTCGTGAGTCCTTAGAAGCATTTGCGGTGGACGATGCCAGGGCCGGACTCGTCGTACTCCTCCTTGGAGATCCACATGGACTGGAAGGTGGAGAGGGAGGCCAGGATGGAGCCACCGATCCATACGGAGTACTTCCTTTCAGGGGGAGCGATGATCTTGATCTTGATGGTAGAGGGAGCCAGGGCGGTGATTTCCTTCTGCATCCTGTCAGCGATACCAGGGTACATGGTGGTACCACCGGACAGGACGTTGTTGGCGTACAGGTCCTTACGGATGTCGACGTCGCACTTCATGATGGAGTTGTAGACGGTCTCGTGGATACCGCAGGATTCCATACCCACGAATGAGGGCTGGAACAGGGACTCGGGGGCGCGGAACCTCTCGTTACCGATGGTGATGACCTGACCGTCGGGAAGCTCGTAGGACTTCTCCAGGGAGGAGGAGGAAGCAGCGGTGGCCATTTCCTGCTCAAAGTCCAGGGCGACGTAGCAGAGCTTCTCCTTGATGTCACGGACGATTTCACGCTCAGCTGTTGGGAGGGAATTTTGGAATGAGTACATGCCAGGAATGTACGATAACTTTCAGGGATCATGCAAACTCGTGCATATCAGTGCAATGCTTTGCAACGACAAAAAGGGCACATGTAAAACGGTTTCCTTTTATCAATATCGAACTAATTACGAAGATACGTTTCACATTTGGGAATAGCGGAGTTGCGAATGGACGAATGCAGCCGTGTGTGAACGTACCGGTGGTGGTGAAGCTGTAACCGCGCTCGGTGAGGATCTTCATCAGGTAGTCAGTCAGATCGCGACCAGCCAGATCCAGACGGAGGATGGCGTGGGGAAGGGCATAACCTGGAACACAGACACACCAAAAGGTCATAAATAACGTCCCCGAAAAATACTGGGTTATTCAACAGGTTGAAGAGAATGTTTGGAGAAGACGTACCTTCATAGATGGGGACAGTGTGGGAGACACCGTCACCAGAGTCCAGGACGATACCGGTGGTACGACCGGAGGCGTACAGGGAGAGGACGGCCTGGATGGCGACGTACATGGCGGGGCAGTTGAAGGTCTCAAACATGATCTGGGTCATCTTTTCACGGTTAGCCTTGGGGTTGAGAGGGGCCTCGGTGAGCAGGATGGGGTGCTCCTCGGGGGCGACACGGAGTTCGTTGTAGAAGGTGTGGTGCCAGATCTTCTCCATGTCATCCCAGTTGGTAATGATGCCGTGCTCGATGGGGTACTTGAGGGTGAGGATACCTCTCTTGGACTGGGCCTCGTCACCGACGTAGCTGTCCTTCTGGCCCATACCGACCATCACACCCTGGTGACGGGGGCGACCGACGATGGAGGGGAAGACGGCGCGGGGAGCGTCATCTCCGGCGAAACCGGCCTTGCACATGCCGGAGCCGTTGTCAACAACGAGGGCAGCAACATCGTCGTCACACATCTTGGCGGTTTTGTTTTGTTACCTGTTGGCGGAGACCAAAAGTGAAAAAAGGTTATTAACGCCGTTCTGATACTGAACTGAAGAACAAAAACAACACCTCCAGACTGGAAACTCTCGAGAGCAGGTATGAGAAATATTGGCGCACAAGGGCCGTGCCATATATGGTAAGGAATCTCAAAATTTACTCAAATCGCCATTCGAGTTATTCATACCTGCCCTCGAGAGATTCCGGTCTGGCAGAGTTCAAAGTCTACAGCTTTCGATCCCAAGCCTCATTCGAAACCTCTATTCCAATCGGCGAGTGAAATAACGGCGTCACCAGACGTAACCAGGCACCAGAGTGTGGCGTGCGCTCCACCTTCACAACCCCCACGCCACGACCCAATGGCTGAACGCCTGCAGTGCGCCTGCATGCGGCAAAGGGCCCTAGAGGTCCCCACAGGGCCCCGCAGGCCGAAGACCCCGCCGATCCAAAAATATCGATTCAATCGCCCACTTTTAAATTTAGAGACCCTAGGAGCGAGGCGTGGGGGGAGGGGGAGGGGCAGAGGCTGGAGCGGCATGCACTGCCATTTATGGCTGCGCTTAAAGGAGGGGCGGGCAGGGGGGGGGGGGGGGTATATTGCACTGCCCTTAGGCCCGAAGGCAAACGCTCTGCTTTCGTTCGACACGATCGTCACGCCCCACTTTTAGCTGCAGGTGCAGCGCGGCGGTTGGTATTTGAACCCGTGATATTTTTTTCCGCGGACCGCGGGATCGTTTATGCCGACAGGACGTTTCCAGGACGGCCGCTCATCCGCTGCCGCTGCCGGCCGCTGTCCCTACACCGCACAAGCACTGACACTGACACGTCACTGACACACACACGCACGCGCCCGCGCACTGCCCCGCCGCTCGCCGCGGCGGCCGAGGGGGGCCGGAGGGTGTGCCACAGGTGGTCCACGAGTGCGCCGGCGCGAACACCGGCCGGCCGGCCAGGACACACCCCCGACGGCCCGCGGCGTCCGCCGGCGTCCCCCGCGCCGCGTCGACGCCACGATCCCGGCGCAGAGCAGTCCCTCGGCGCGGAGGCGGCGTTGTAGGCGGCGAAGCAGCAGGCGGCGTCGAGGAGGCGTAGGGGAGGCGTACCCTTGTCTCTGGCAGTGAAGTGCTGGAAGCTGGTTGCTTGCCTCCTGGGTCTGGGTGTTGCTGTTGCCGGCGTCTGACTGCGACTGAGCGGCCGCGTGTGTTCCGCTATGTATAGCCTCCGGCCCCAACCCCGGCGGCCCCCGGCGGCCCCCGGCGGCCCCCGCCGCCCCGCCGCAGCCCCACCGCAGACCCCCGGGGGGCGCCACGCCCCGCCACGCCGCAGGGCTCTACAAATAATCGACACCCAAAGAAGGGAGCTGTGCCGATCTGCTCTCTGTACCGGCGGCCGCCCGCTGTGTGCCTTAGGGGACGGAGGGGAGGGGGTTGATTAGAGGCGGGGGGAGGGGGAGAGTACCAAGCGCACCGACCGGGACCAGGCGTCAGCGGCAGAGCGAAGGAGTTCGTCGTGTCCTAAACAAGAATAAGTCACGTGAGCATAGCCAATTTTCGAATGAATCGATATCGAATCGATATATCGTGCCGGCAGGGTGTAGTCCACGGTCCACGCACACGCACACGCTCCCATCACCCGCACACCTCTCCTTCTTTGCCAACCTTCCTTTCTTCTTTTTCTTATAAGATCACCCCCCTGACACGTACGGGTAAGTGCACGTAAAAAAAAAATAGGATCACGTTGAAAAAAAGATTTGCAAGATTGCTGTTTTTTTTGTGTTTTTATATGTGAGGCGTTAGTTTTTTACCTGCTGTGATTTTCTTGGTGACCGTAATTACCTGCACTTACCCTAGTGCGATGACGTGTGGCGCCGGCGCCAGCCCCGCCCCCGGCTGCGAACCACAACAAAGGACCGCGATGAGGCAGACCACGTGACCAGCCTTGGCCGTGGTCGTTCGTTACATGATTCTTGGCGCTGAAATTATTTCGCTGGCAAAAGCTCAAGAAAAATGCGCTGAAATAAATGGCGCTGCGGTCAGCAAAGCGAAGCTGCGGTGAGGCGGGTTGGGGGGGGGGGGGGGGGGGCACTTTCAGTTGCAATCACAAGGACGCAGCCCGAGAGGAAGGGGCACCGACCGCTCGTCCAGCCGCCGCCGGCAGACGGTAACGCCTGTGAGCTGCCAGGGTAGGCCAGCCCGCACGACACGAGTGCGTGCTAAGGCGATGCGTTGCCTACCCACCAGGCGCTGACACGCGCCAATAGAGTACCCCGGAGAAGCCCGAAACGGAAGTAAGAAGCCTTAACGAAGAAGAAGAACGTTGCACGCATTATGAGAATTCGCGTTTTTGGAACACCGATCATCAAAAATCACTCGATGTCTAATACTTTGTGGAGCGTTCTTCTTCTTCGTTACGCGACTTCTTACTTTCGTTTTGGGCTTCTCCGGAGTTCTCTATTGTAGAGTCTCCATGTTCTTAGTTCACACACCACGTGATCTTCCCTCGAATCCGCGTAAGGGCTCCGAACCCAAAGATTCCAGCAATACTTTGAATTTTGTTGGAAATCTTGAATATCTCTCTCCGTTCTCTCTCTCTCTCTCTCTCTCTCTCTCTCTCTCTCTCTCTCTCTCTCTCTCTCTCTCTCTCTCTCTCTCTCTTCCCCCCCCTCTCTCTCTCTCTCTCTCTCCTCTCTCTCTCTCTCTCTCTCTCTCTCTCTCTCTCTCTCTCTCTCTCTCTCTCTCTCTCTCTCTCTCTCTCTCTCTCTCTCTCTCTCTCTCTCTCTTCTCTTCCTTTGGCGCTGGCTTCCCGCAGCCCCCGCAGCTCTCCGACGGCGGCGGGAGGGGGTGAGCTGGGTGAGCACGAGCTTTATCAATGAGTCAGGTGTGGGAAGGGAGGGGGAAAGAGGGGGGGGCACCTCTGTTTTCACTTCTGAGTCACATCCTCAAGGCGATCACCAGCGACCCATCAAAGCACACAGCCGCCATCTACGACAGCAGTTTGCATTGAATACCATCGCCAACCTCAACTTTGCACGAGAGACGCCACTACACCGAATAACTAACCGAAAAATTTGAGGCCGGTTCGTGGCTGCTCATGGCCAACCCCGTCACGAAACTGTCTCATACTGTCTGCAACGAGTACTTCCTCAACTCCTTTTTTTAAAAATTGGGTCTGAATATTGAGTGAAATAGTGCGTATTTTTTTTATTTAGTTTTAATCCGAATTATTGATGTGCACACTCAAACACGGAGTTCTAATGACCATACTCGGGCTTGAGCCTATCGCGAGCACTTCATTCGCACGGCACATCCCGCGTAGGTGAAATGAGTTAAATAAGGTCTGAGTTTCGAAAACGCCTAGCCCCCCCCCCCCCTCCCGCCCTCTGCAGCAGACGGGTGTGTGCAGCCGTATATAGTGCCCCGGTCGTGGTGGGGGCCGCCCCCCCCCCCTCCACCCTCCCCTCAGGACCTGACGATGATGTGAGCAAAGCGGTTGCCCCCTACCCTTGTCACCACCCCCTCCCCGCCGTGGCCGCGTCTGAGGCTGCTGTTTCTGTCGTCTCACTCCCTCTCGCTGAGTCTGGGGCCAGGACGAGTGAGTGGGATAGAGGGAGAGACAGACAGACAGACGTCGGCGCACGCCCCCTTCCACCTCAAACTTCGGTTCGGAACGCCCGCCACGTCTGACTACGATTCGCTTCCACTGGTTATCGAGAGTCACTCTCCTCCGCCTCGCCTCGCACTGCGTGAGGCCTCGTTGCCATGGCGACCAGAGAGCAGGCTGTCACTGCTGCCACCGCCACACTCAGCGCGCCGCTCGCGTTGCCAACATCCCGGGCGGCGTCTGTTCGCAGGGCTTGCCTGCATTACTATACCGCCTGCATATCCACTGCCTACTATCTCGGGGTGGAGTAGGACTGTCTCCTTCGCTCTCTCACTCTCTCTCTCTCTCTCTCTCTCTCTCTCTCTCTCTCTGTCTCTCTCTCTCTCTCTCTCTCTCTCTCTCTGTCTCTCTCTCTCTGTCTCTCTGTCTCTCTGTCTCTCTGTCTCTCTGTCTCTCTCTCTCTGTCTCTCTCTCTCTCTCTCTCTGTCTCTCTCTCTGTCTCTCTCTCTCTCTCTCTCTCTCTCTCTCTCTCTCTCTCTCTCTCTCTCTCTCTCTCTCTCTCTCTCTCTCTCTCTCTCTCTCTCTCGCTCTACCTGCCTGTCTATCATCCATCTCTCTCGGTCCTTCTGCATGCAAGTGTGTGTGTGTGTGTGTGTGTGTGTGTGTGTGTGTGTGATCATGAACTTGTAAACAGCCGCCTTGGACACGCCCACCCGGGCGTACGTGAACCCCTTCCTCGTGTCCCCTCCCCCCCGGACAGCCTCGTGCCCTCCAGCCGGGTTCGCGCCGCGACCCCGTCGGCTACGCCCCCCGGCACTCCTTCTCCCCACCATGGAGGCCTCCACTTCCCTCAGCAGCACGTCGGGGGTCTGTCAGCGGGGACGTCGCCATGCCGCGAAGCGAGCGGCAGCGGCGGTGGCAACGGCGGGGGCAGCGGCAGCGGCAGCGGCAGCGGCAGTAGCAGCGTTGGCGGCGAAGGCTTCCCCTAGCCGCCGGGGAGTATTTATAGGAAGACACCCCTTAAATGGGGAGAGCCGCGGCCGGCGCGGCGCGACGGCGTGGTTTGGGGGGGGGGGGGGGGGGGGGACGGCAGCGCTGCCAGGAGTGTGCCCCGAGTTACCGCGCGGCACCAGACAGCCCTGACCGTGGTCGAAAGTGTAATGCGCCTCCGTTAAAAAGTTGCAAGGATGCTGGCAGCAGGCTGACAGCGGCGATGGCCTCGGCGCCGCCGTCAGCCCCCCGAGGTCCCCGATGTCCCCCCCGAGGTCCCCGATGTCCCGCCCGAGGTCAGATTACCGAACCGGGGGGCCCCGTTCGTGTAAGCCACGGCGGCGCGGGGCGGCGCCGGCTAATTTTGAATCTAGTGAAAGGATGCGTGCGTCCACCAAACGGCAGCCTTCCTTCTCCTTCCCCCGGCCGCAGCCCGTAGACACAGGGCGCCGCGTCGGGCCAAAACAGGGAGCGGACCAGCCGCCGGCGGCGGGCTGCAAAAATAGAAGCGGGCGTGGTGAGGGGCGGGGAGGGCGGTGACTTTCGATTCCATGAAACCAGAAACAGTAGAGCTTGTATAACAAAGATCTTTATTCGGGAACAGCCTTATATTGATGATGGTACGAATGGTAATGATTTATTCTTATTTAGCCTTAATAAACACACTTGACCCACATTTGCATTGGAGGCAATCGTGGGCGAAATGATATGATGGTGGTCAACCACGCCTTGTGGCCCGTCCTAGCACCCACCGCTAGGGCGGCCAGCAGCCGCACAGCACATCTCACCGGAGCGTTATGATTGGTCCTCGTAACACCAAACAGTCCTTTCTGAGAAATGATGGAAGTGATCAGCTTAGAAGCACTTGCGGTGGACGATGCCGGGGCCGGACTCGTCGTACTCCTCCTTGGAGATCCACATGGACTGGAAGGTGGAGAGGGAGGCCAGGATGGAGCCACCGATCCATACGGAGTACTTCCTTTCAGGGGGAGCGATGATCTTGATCTTGATGGTAGAGGGAGCCAGGGCGGTGATTTCCTTCTGCATCCTGTCAGCGATACCAGGGTACATGGTGGTACCACCGGACAGGACGTTGTTGGCGTACAGGTCCTTACGGATGTCGACGTCGCACTTCATGATGGAGTTGTAGACGGTCTCGTGGATACCGCAGGATTCCATACCCACGAATGAGGGCTGGAACAGGGACTCGGGGGCGCGGAACCTCTCGTTACCGATGGTGATGACCTGACCGTCGGGAAGCTCGTAGGACTTCTCCAGGGAGGTGGAGGCGGCGGCGGTGGCCATTTCCTGCTCGAAGTCCAGGGCGACGTAGCAGAGCTTCTCCTTGATGTCACGAACGATTTCACGCTCAGCTGTTGGCAGGGAAAAAACAAATCCAGTCAGTCACGAAACGAACGGACGCACTCAAACACGTACGTTTTTTTGGTAATAAATTTTTTGTACGTACCGGTAGTGACGAAGCTGTAACCGCGCTCGGTGAGGATCTTCATCAGGTAGTCAGTCAGATCACGACCAGCCAGATCCAGACGGAGGATGGCGTGGGGAAGGGCATAACCTGGAACACAGACACACGAAAAGGTCATAAATAACGTCCCCGAAAAATACTGGGTTATTCAACAGGTTGAAGAGAATGTTTGGAGAAGACATACCTTCATAGATGGGGACAGTGTGGGAGACACCGTCACCAGAGTCCAGGACGATACCGGTGGTACGACCGGAGGCGTACAGGGAGAGGACGGCCTGGATGGCGACGTACATGGCGGGGCAGTTGAAGGTCTCAAACATGATCTGGGTCATCTTTTCACGGTTAGCCTTGGGGTTGAGGGGGGCCTCGGTGAGCAGGACGGGGTGCTCCTCGGGGGCGACACGGAGTTCGTTGTAGAAGGTGTGGTGCCAGATCTTCTCCATGTCATCCCAGTTGGTGATGATGCCGTGCTCGATGGGGTACTTGAGGGTGAGGATACCTCTCTTGGACTGGGCCTCGTCACCGACGTAGCTGTCCTTCTGGCCCATACCGACCATCACACCCTGGTGACGGGGGCGACCGACGATGGAGGGGAAGACGGCGCGGGGAGCGTCATCTCCGGCGAAACCGGCCTTGCACATGCCGGAGCCGTTGTCAACAACGAGGGCAGCAACATCGTCGTCACACATCTTGGCTGGTTTGTTTGGTACTTAGAGTCCTGCGACAGAGAAAACATTTTGTTGTGAAGAACGAGCGGACCCAGACTGATTTGGTTCTTCGATGAGGATTTTTAGGATCATTCTTAGGACTGCACTAAATAAAAGTCCGTCCGGAAGATGATGACTCAGAATTCGGGGACGATTCGAGGCTGAACTCACGCCGACTCTATAGCCTTACGGTAGAATCCATTGTCGAGTCTCTCGACATCGATTCGACACTATGTCTACTGTAGTCTATTCCTGGCTGGTAAGAAGGGGAGTGGGTTGGAAATCCAACAGAACGATGGCTTTACCAGCCCCTACATGGTCCTGCCTCCCGCACCAAGCCGCCTCCCCCTCCCCCACCCCCCGCTTCTTCGGTGCCCACGCCCTTTTGATCTCTGTGCCGAGGCCTCCCCCTCCCCTCCCCAAGGAACCGCGAGCAGACCGAGAAACGAAACCACGCGAGATATTTTTCCGAAACGTCGTCTATTTCTGTCGCGGTAGCGGTGGGCGGTGGGGCGCGGGCTGCCGCAAGGGACAGGGCCGGTTCCCTTCCCCCTCTCCCCCCTCTCCCCCCTTCCCCCTCCCCTCTGCCCCCTCTCCCCACATCCCGCAGGTCTGAAACCGAGTGCCGACACGGAAGTTGGCATCGGAAACCCGCTGGCCGGAAGAGGTAGGTGGTACCCGGCCCCGGCCACCCCAGTCGGTGCGGTCAGGTACACGTGGGTCAGGCCGACCCTTGGCCCTGGCCAAGACTCGGCGACGCGGAGGTTCCCGGGTTCAAATACCAGCGGAGCGGCAGGCCGGGCGGAGTCTGCGCGCTGTTGGTAGAGAGCAACAGGTCCGCACGGCACCCGCGCACGCTGAGCGAAGGGCTGGCCGAGTTGGCAGCCCGAACAGTATTTCCAGTGCCCCATAAACGTCCGGAAAAATTAGATCAATTTCAAAAACTTCTCGAAACTTTCTAAAAATAAACAAAATATTTGAGAAGTTTCTTAAAATTTCCGAAAACTTCAGAACTTTTTATTTTTTTCCCCAGACATTTTCGGGGAACTGGAAATACGAAGCACTGGCATCACTCGCGGTGCACACCGAACTCCCAGAAGCACTTTCAGACGCACTTTCAGAGGGTGGACTTCACGGGACAGGCGCCGGTGCCTCGCGGAGAAGGAGGAAGTACCCCCCCCCCCCTCTCTCGCTCTCTCTCTGTCTTGACCGTCTCAATCGCGGTGTCGAAAAGAAGCGAAGTATCCAAAGCGGCGTATCCAAAATCCCGGGGGTGGCGGAGGCGGCGGGGGTTGGCTTCGGCGGACTCGGCAGCTGCTGGCACTACACCACCGCGCTGCGCTACGCTACGCTACACACCTTGCTGAGCTCCGGGCCTTGTGGCTCGTGTCGTCGACTGCGTGTGACTGAGGATCTCTGGGGTCAGACCCACTATGTATAGCTTCTGGTCCGCCGACCCTCGGCGTGGCCCCCGGCCGCCCCCGGCCGCCCCCGACCGCCCCTGGGGGGAGGGGGGGCGAGGGGGAGCGGCTCACGGTCCAAACAAGGGCACTGGCCCCCCACCCGCTACGCCCCCGACGACCCCCCGCCCCCCTTCTCGTGGGAGTGGGAGAGAGAGCGAAAGAGAAGGTGGGAAGGGCGTGGGAGCGATCCGTAAAAAGGACCCCCGCCCCCCGCTCGAGGTTTGGCGCGCCGCGGACCTGTGAACGCCGCTTTCCCCGGCGTCGCTCTCTCTCTCTCTCTCTCTCTCTCTCTCTCTCTCTTTCTCTCTCTCTCTCCCTCTCTCTCTCTCTCTCTCTCTCTCTCTCTCTCTCTCTCTCTCTCTCTCTCTCTCTCTCTCTCTCTCTCTCTCTCTCTCTCTCTCTCTCTCTCTCTCTCTCTCTCTCTCTCTCTCTCTCTCTCTCTCTCTCTCTCTCTCTCTCTCTCTCTCTCTCTCTCTCTCTCTCTCTCTCTCTCTCTCTCTCTCTCTCTCTCTCTCTCTCTCTCTCTCTCTCTCTCTCTCTCTCTCTCTCTCTCTCTCTCTCTCTCTCTCTCTCTCTCTCTCTCTCTCTCTCTCTCTCTCTCTCTCTCTCTCTCTCTCTCGCACAACTGTTATCACCCGCCGTATCGCCTGATAAAGCGTCTCAAGCCTATAATCCTCCCCTCCTACCCTACCCGTCCAGTCGAGGCCCGAGGGGTGCATCATTACAGAGTGAAGTCGCTGCACACCTCACCACTTTGGGTACTTCACCACACTGAGAAAACTAGTGCGTTACAGAGCACACCACAAGTGTTTTCAGGTGGGAGAACATTACAAGTGTGTTACATCCGCACGCAGAAGGATAGGTGGGAAAACCGTAGGTGTTTCTTAGAGAACACTTGAAACGTTTTCAGCGGAGAGTGTATAGAAAACTTGTTTTATCGGTGCACCCTTTAGACGTGACGTGACGTGAAAATTCCAGAAAAATTGCCAACATTCCGAGGACCTCAATACGACCAGCTTTCCGCTCCACCACACTCTCCTCTCCAGTCTCCATCATATCCAGCTGTTGAGACTAGTCCATGCACTGAGAAAAATCTTTGGCTCCTGGACCAAAGGGTAGTTTTGTGTGTTCCACCTGGACCCTACATCTAAAACGTTTGATCCGTGGGGGCTGTTCACATATTACGTCACGCTTTTTGGCTAATATCTTTACCCCCCCCCCCCTGTCTCGGGGCTAACCTTACTTTTCCATGCATATAAGATAGGGCTGTCACACTTGGCACAGATACCCCCCTCCCCTCTGTAAGTGTGACGTTATATGTGAACAGCCCCTAGGTTTAAACTCTATAGTGCTGTGCTTCGAGATTCTAGACTCGGGAGCGAAACTATAGACACAGGCGTTAATAGTTTAGTGCCTGGCGCTAATCGTTTAGTGCGTTTCCAAACCTTTGGCCTGGGGACTAAACGTCCTGTGCCCAGAGCCAATTTTTTTCCTCAATGTGCACAAGAACTTCTGGACTGATGTACCTCTTAAGATCTCATCATGTAGACATTTTCATTAGCTTTTGTTTTTGGGTGCGGGAAGAGCATATGCTATGTGCAGCCATGTGGCAACACATTCCTTTTCTTTTCTCCGCAGAGTTTGACGACGGGGTACTGTTGAACATGAGCCCATTTTGGTGCAGAAACGAGAGTGAGAATGTGTGCCACGGCGTATACGGGTGGGGAGAGGGGAGCTTGGCTAGTGTCGGCATGTGTGGGTGGAGGTGAAGTGGAGGGGGAGAGGGAGGAGTGAACGAGCAGGGGAAGCAGGGTGTGGGAGGGGGGAAGGAGAGGCGTAAGAGAGAGAGAGAGAGAGAGAGAGAGAGAGAGAGAGAGAGAGAGAGAGAGAGAGAGAGAGAGAGAGAGAGAGAGAGAGAGAGAGAGACAGAGAGAGAGAGAGACAGAGAGAGAGAGAGAGAGAGAGAGAGAGAGAGAGAGAGAGAGAGAGAGAGAGAGAGAGAGGGGGAGTGAGAGAGAGAGAGAGAGAGAGAGAGAGAGAGAGAGAGAGAGAGAGAGAGAGAGAGAGAGAGAGAGAGAGAGAGGGAGAGTGAGAGGAGAGAGAGAGAGAGAGAGAGAGAGAGAGAGAGAGAGAGAGAGAGAGAGAGAGAGAGG
>CM076257.1:13805762-13813262 GCA_038380765.1 Odontothrips loti | reverse complement strand
GATACCTCTCTTGGACTGGGCCTCGTCACCGACGTAGCTGTCCTTCTGGCCCATACCGACCATCACACCCTGGTGACGGGGGCGACCGACGATGGAGGGGAAGACGGCGCGGGGAGCGTCATCTCCGGCGAAACCGGCCTTGCACATGCCGGAGCCGTTGTCAACAACGAGGGCAGCAACATCGTCGTCACACATCTTGGCGGTTTTGTTTTATCTGAAACACCAAAGAATGCAACATTGTTACGTCTAGTGCGCGAGAATTCAGTGACCGCTCATGGAGCCCAGTTAACCCCCAGGGGCGTAATTAGAGGAGCGGCGAAGGGGCGATCGCCCCCACCCCCTTCCTATTTGGTTCCCGAAGGAGACCTTTACCCCCTAAGGGTAGGCAACCTGGAAAGATTTGCCCCTAAAGGTAGGCAATACGTGAAGCATCGCCCCTCCCTTGTTCGGTTCGTTTTTACGCCCCTGCTAAATCACGGTCCCCCACAGATGCCTTCGGCTCATACACAGCCGTTCATGAAACCTTGGGCATTTTCTCTTGGATAGGATACTTCGAGGCGATTATCACTTTGGCTAGCGTGAGACACCTCACCGCCCCTTTAGTTCTCTCCGGAAAACTTTTTATTTGAAGATATTAAGTCCCATAAGCTGGGCAGAAATCCATGCACTTCTGTTCGCATATCGACAAATTCACACCCAGAATTACTTTTCTTCGAACAACGTTCAAAAGGTCTCAGTATTTATTCTTTTAAGTCGAGGCTTTTAAATTTTGTAAGGCTAGACTTAGCTGCGCCTTGCGTGAATTCTATCACCCACGGAAAAATCAAGCAAGTTGCGTTTTTCAAAAGGCACGGTCACGTAGGGTCGCACTTAAAATCCAAGTGAGGACCAAAGTAGTTTGCACCAGCAATGCACTAGGTCGGTGGACCATCCATGGTCCCCACTTGTGAGCGTAGTCCGAAGCACTTGGCGGCCACGGCGGCGCTTGGGAGCCCAGCCCGTTGGCCTCCGGGTATCCAGTTGTGTCCGCGCCGTCACTCGGTTGTCACTTGTCACCTGCGGCCTGCGGCTGCCCGCGGCCGCTCACCTGAGCGAGCACCTGTCACACTATCACAACAACGCACCTGTCGGCAACACCAAAGACACGCACCCCGGGCGGTGGACGAGAAGCGAGTGAGCTCCGGGTGCTAGCACACATGCTATGTATACCTCGCGCCCAGAATACTGGTGCCGCCCGCGCCCTGCCTCGCGCCCCCCCCCGCCCGGCCGCCGTCCACGCCCCCCGGTGCCCCCGGCGCCCCCCGTGCCCCCGGCGCCCCCCGTGCCCCCTGCTGCCCCCTGGCGGCACCCCGCGGGCGGGAACGCCCCCAACAAGGGAAAGCCTCCACCCAGCGCCGGGCTGTGGGGGGGGGGGGGGGGGGGGGGGGGGAGGGCGCCGGCGGGGTCTCCTCAGCCGGGGAAGCGGCTAGGGCGGCTGGGCAGCTGGGCCGACCGCCTCACCCCGCCCAGCCCGCTACCCCCCGCCACGCCCAACCCATATATGTCCACGGGCGCCGCCCGCGCCCCGCCGCTCTGGGCTCTCGCTCCGTCCTCGTCCCCCGCGGACCAGACAATGGCCTTCCCTCTCGCTCGCACTTGTTGCGCGGGTCCCGAACTCGCAGGCGCGGACACTGTTAGGGCGGCGGGGCCGAGTCCTCGCCGTCAGAAAAGTGAAGTGGGACCAACAACGGAAATCAATATCGCAAGAATTTGGGTGATTCTTCGACGAAATTTTGGCGAACGCGACTGATTTTTGGTCGAATTGGCAGGAAATCGTTTCATCCGATCCAATTTAGTTTTTCTGAGCTTGATTCGTGAAAATACTGTGTTCAAGAGGATGTACAAGGGAGCATAAGTGAACCCTTCTCTCTGAATTTTTTTTTCATCGAAACCTACAACGACTTTGCAAACGGTTTTTATAAACAAAAATTTGACCTAGTAACATAAATATCGTCGGGGGGGGGGGGGGAAATCGAAATTAATCTAGACTTATATAGTGACTTAGAATCAAGAAAATTGAGACTTTGCTGTCAGATGACAGGTCTGCCCTTTGGCCTGGAATTCATCTCGGGTGCCACGTTTTAATTCACCCCCGTGTTCCGTAAATTGCAATATGGTGATGGAATTCAGGGAAGGAAGCGAGGATTGCTCAATGAAGTATTAAAATGACACTCAGGTTTGATGAATGTGGTTTATTGAAAATGAATGCACACGAACATATATACAGCTTATCGTAGAGAATAAATATGCACAGCAATACTGAGAGGCTGAAAGGGGGTCATGGGAATCCGCTCCCTCATTGGGGGGGGGGGGGGAGACGTCTCAAACCTTTACTCAGACAAGGTTCGCGAGTTACGAATCGACATGAACAGTGCTCCCGGTTGGTCATGAACCCAAAAGTGTCCATCATTCATGGTCACAATAGGTGTCCCTGCCGGGGAGGGGGGGGGGGGAAGGGGTAGATCCCACGGCGTACTACGACGTGCGGTTCCTTGAAATAAATTAGGGAGAGGGGGAAGGAGACGTGGGAAGCAGGGGGAGGGGAGGGGGGTGGGCTTTGCGCAGGAATAGCACCGCAGCCTAGGTAGCACAGCAGCCGCCCTGCGCTTCGCTTCGCTCTTCCCTTGCCTGGCCCGGCGGGTGCAGTGGTCGGCTGAGACGGGGCAGCCCGAGCGCCGAGCCGAGCCGAGCCGAAGTCACCCCGAAGTACAGCAAAAACAGGCGGTGGCGAAAAAAAATTGCTTTAAATATGACGAATAAATTAATAGCGTCTGCTGCCGAGTGTCCACTGGACGGCGGCCAGGGCGCCGCCGACGGGGGTTGGGGGTGGCCGATGAGGTGCCCCAGAGGATGCGCCAAGGGGTGCTCCAGGGGGTGTCTTCAGGCCTGCCTGTAGATGAACCCAACTCCGACCTGAAGCAGAGAGTAGAAGCTACGTCGTCACAAAAATTAAACCACTCCGCTAACACGCACCAGTTTGATAATAGGTTTTTTCACGAGAGTGTACAGCAGAGCGACAGCAGCATTAGGTCCGCAGCCCGCAGCCGCCTACAGCCCCAGTTGGCAGGCGTGTTGCCTTGCGTCGTACAGTACGCGTTTATGCACCCCAGTAATATTGTTGGCAAACCCGGCAGAGGTTGGCCGCACTGCAGACTCACCCACCTGCGGAGCCTGCGGAGCCTGCGGAGACGAGGACGGCGACGGCCGCCTCATTGCCTGGGCCTCATGCCCATCATGGCCTGCGGGCCCTGCATGAGCCGGAACATGAGCGCCCAGCTCAGCTTGGCCGGGAACAGGCTGTGGGGCAGAGAGAGACAGAGCGGGGCGGGGGTGAGAGACCTGGGCCACGGCCACGGCCTCGAGGCAGGCGAGGCAAAGCGAGGATACCCCCGCAAAAAGAAAAATAAAATACGATAAGTTGTCACAACGATATTTTTCGTTGATTTTGGGACAAGCAGAATATTTAGTTGTGAGGGCTAAAATTTCGTTGGGGCAACAGAAAGTCGGTTGCGTCAGCAAAAAGCCAACTTTTTTTTCTTTTTTCACTCATCGCTGACGCAACTCATTTTTAGTTGTCCCAACGAAATCTTAGTTTCTCACCAGAAATTTTTTGGCTGTCCCAAAATCAACAAAAAAAATTCGGTGTGAGGAGCAAATCATTTCTCTGCGTGCCAAGACGACACGACAACCCACCTCTTGAGCGGGAGCATATACCGCACGGCCCCCGGCAGCGTCACCGACACCTGGTTGGTGCGGACAGCGTCCACGATGGCGTCAGCGGCCTGCCCGGGCTCCAGCATCGGCATCAGCCTGCATAACAAGAAGACAGCTGTGGTTGTGGTCTGCGGACAGCAGTGTGACAAGTGTGGAGGGAACGCGGGCCGCAGCCGCAGTTCCGTGGGTTGGCAACACAGCCGGGATCGCCTGAAGCGGTTGCTGGCCGCCTGCAGATGGGTCGAAAGATTTCATATGTCCATCGCCTTTGCTCACTATTTCTAAACTAGAAGACACAGGGTTCTAGTGCTTCTTTTACTTTTAACTACAGTACTTGTGCGGTGTACCAGGCTATTCGTCGACGCCGAGAAACGCACATACGATTTAAAAGAATGAGGGCAACGTTAGCGATTTTATCAATTTTGCCCTTTTCTATGACGCGCCGTTATTACACTAGTATTTCGTGCTATTACGCTGGCAAAACAGGGCACCTTGTACAGAGTATTACGCAAGTGAACACCCCCCGATACTCCCTCAAATCTGAGCGATCTCCCGGAATGTTTTTCTGACCTTGTTCGCAGACCGCGAACTATCGTCTGCGCCTATCGATGGGGCGTAGCGATTTGTGAACGGCCCCGGCCGGATGGGAGAGAGAGAGAGAGAGAGAGAGAGAGAGAGAGAGAGAGAGAGAGAGAGAGAGAGAGAGAGAGAGAGAGAGAGAGAGAGAGAGAGAGAGAGAGAGAGAGAGAGAGAGGGGGGGGAGGGGAGAGGGATCCCGCGGGAACAAATAGCAATATCAAATAGCGGTGGGGCCGGTGGGGGCCGGTGGGGGCCGGTGGGGGCTCAGCCTCAGCTCGGGCCGCAGCTGACATGGCTGTTGGGCTGCCTGAACACCAGGCGGTCGAGCCGAGCCGTGCCGTGCCGGATGGGTTGCCTACGTGGAGGGCGTTCTGCTTAGGCCGCTCCTCACGTCAGTGGGAGGAGGTAGAGGAGGAGGAGGAGGAGGAGGTAGGAGGAGGAGAGGAAGGAGGAAAGAGGACGGAGGGGAGGGGTAGCCGTCGGGATCCTGACAGCTAGGTGTCACCGCCGCCACGCCGTGCCGTGCGCCTGGCTGTCGGTTTCGGTGCAGTGCTGGCTGCGGTGGGCTGCGCTGTGGGCCCCGCCCCAACAGGAAGGGCATCTCTCTGCCCTGCCGCTGCGGTCGCACTCACACAGTCACAGGCCGGAGCTGACCGCACCAACAACGTCGCGTGCCGAGCTGTCTAGCTGCGGAGGACTGATCTCCGTTTCCGGTCGGCCGGCACCGCAGCGAAACGAACCTGAGCTGTCTTACCTCGGCTTGACGCCGGCGAACATGCCGGTGTCGATGAAGTAGGGGCAGACCAGGGTGGTGTGCACGCCGTCGTAGCCCTGCACCTTGAGCTCGGTGAAAAGGCTCTCGTGGAAGCCCACGGTGGCGAACTTGGTGGCCGAGTAGTCGACGCAGCGGTAGCAGCCCATGAGCCCCGTCACGCTGGACACGGTCACGACGTGGCCGCGGTTGGCGCGCATCATCTCCGGCATGAAGGCCTTGGTGGTCTGGTGGGAGGGCAGGAGAGGTGGAGAAAGTCAGTGAGCAGGAGTGAGGCGCCACCTCGCCGTACCGCACAGCTCTCCCGGGCCTAGGTTTTCACACAGACCCAGTAGTGCGACAGGATGTTCACGTTGTAGGTGGTCTCGATCTGCTGGTCGGTGAGCTGCATCAGCGTCCTGCCGAACGCGACGCCGGCGTTGTTCACCAGGATGTCAACCTGCATGTGCATCAACAGGGTTAGTGCTACAGGAAGGGGTGGCCGTCGGGGACCTAGTGGCGACTCACCGGACCGACTTCCCTCTTGACGACGGCCGCCGTCCGGTACACGGCCTGCTTGTCCGCGAGGTCGACGGTGTAGGCGTGCGCACGGCCTCCCGCGGCCGACACCAGCCGGACCGTCTCCGCCACACCTGAGCACGGTGATGGGCACGGGGGTCATGGGGTGGAGGCGCATGGGGACCTAGGGCGTTGACGGCGTACTCACCGTCCTGGTTGACGTCCCACGCCACGACGGTCGCCCCCAGACGCGCGAAGCGCAGCGCGAGGTGGCGGCCCAGGCCTCCGGCCGCCCCCGTCACCAGCACCACCAGGCCGTCCACACTCTTGGCCGTCAGCCTGGAGGGGCAAACAGATTCAGCCTCGGCTCAGCACGAGACAGCGCCACCAGGAACAGGACGCCGACGTTACCTCCGAGGCAGCAGCTCGAAGACGGCGGCCTCGGCCACGTAGTACACGGCGAGCACGAGGAGCACCACGGCGTCCACCAGGGCGGTGACCACGTCGACGACGGGCCGGGGCAGGGTGGCCGCCAGGCGAGCGGGCTGCGAGCTGCGGGCGTACGCGGACAGGGTCTCCAGGACCGCCGACAGCGAGTGCCGGGCGTGCGGGTGTTGGTGCGCCATGATGTGCTGCGGATCGAGCAGGAGTCCAGCGGGGGCGGCCTGCACCTGGCCGACGACGGCCGACGACGGCCTCTACTCTCTGCTCTCCCGCGCGACTCGGTGCACTAAGTGTGCACTAGGAGTGCACTAGGCCTGCTCTAGGAATAACCTGCACCGGCCGCCGGAGTCGGTATGACTGGAGGCTGGGAGGCAGCGGCGGGCGGGCGGCGGGCGCGGCGGAGCGGGGGGGGGGGGGGGGGAAGGGGAGGAGAAGGGAGGGGAATGGGAGGGGCGGCGAAAGTGCCGTCCGCCGTGACTAGCACAACGCGGGCGCGCGCTGGATGGGGAAGACATGCGGTGAAAGAGTGAGAGAGAAAGAGAGAGAGAGAGAGAGAGAGAGAGAGAGAGAGAGAGAGAGAGAGAGAGAGAGAGAGAGAGAGAGAGAGAGAGAGAGAGAGAGAGAGAGAGAGAGAGAGAGAGAGAGAGAGAGAGAGAGAGAGAGAGAGAGAGGGAGGGAGGGAGAGAGAAGAAGAGGAGGGGGGAGGGTGTGCAGGTAACCCGCCTGAACAGACAGGTAAGGTTTGGGGTGTTATTAAAAGGAAATCACGCTTTTCTTCCGGCAGAGGAGACGGAGGAAAAGATCACACCTTTCTATGCTAACAGTTTGGCTCGGCAGAGGTGCCGATCGGTCTAGGTGTCTAGCAGCCTAGGACTGTGGGGGGCCCCGCGCTCGCCAGCGGCCGTGTTTTGGTTCGTTCCGTTCTTCTGTCATGCTCGTCATGCTTGAGCTCTGCTCTGGCCGTGCGGGCGGCGGCCAGAACCGGCGGGCCGCCTGCTGCCTGTTTCCCTGCTTTTTTTCCCATTCCGTTTTTCGCCCCGATTTCACCCCGCCGGGGCTGGGCAGGTCCGTTTTGTTCTGCAACTCTGTGCGGCCGCCGCACGCCCCGGCACACGCGATAAATAAATCAACACCGCCCTCTCTGATACTCGCGCATTTTGTTTCAGTTCTAGCGGCTATTTTTGCAGTGCACCTCACGTTGCATAATGGCAGTAGCATCTGCAGGCAGGCGCTGGGGCCGCGGCCGGGGCGCCAGGGCGCCTGCACCGTGCCCGCGGGTCCTGCGGGCTGGGCCGGTCCTCCTCCCACCCACCTCCTCCCACCCACCTCCTCCCACCCACCTCCTCCCACCCACCTCCTCCCACCGGCAGCCGTCGCGGAAGCCATACTCCCTTTTGTCTCTTCCGACATCTCTCCTCAGCCTCAGAGGCGGAAGTGTGCGCCGGGACGGGACG
>CM076257.1:13685762-13800762 GCA_038380765.1 Odontothrips loti | reverse complement strand
ATTCTCGGTCCTAGACCTCTCGGCTCAATCAGCAATACGCTGTATGCTGTCACCTTTTCCTTCTTGTTTTTTGTTGGTTTAGAACCAGGAAAAACAACATGCCTGTGAAATAACTTTCAGCTTCTTGGTGTAAACACCCTTGACAATTGGAATTGCATTACTAGTTGAATTTTCCAGGATCCTTTTCCCAGGAATTTTCTGACTTGTCGAGTGTGTCTGTCTTTTCTTTTGAATTTTGGGTTTTGATTTGTGCTGTATTGGTGTGAATTTTTCTTTGAATTAGTTCGAATTGGAACCGTAAGTGTCCAACTGTTCCAGCAGAGTGGGCGACCCCATTCTGAAAATGATTTCCAGATTAAAAAAAAAAACTTGTCACCAGAGCTGCATGGTGCGACGTAGGCACTGTTCACGAAAACGCAAGGAAATGTATTTCTAGAGCCGGTATTTGAACCCGAGCCGCGGAGCGGTGCACCCGGGCGCACCCGCGGCGCCTGGCCCGCCGGGGCAAGGGCGTTCGATGCGCAGATAGGCGGAGGTCGTTAAACGCCTTGAGAGGCTGCGACTTGAGTAATCTTGTGACTGGGAGGAGGAGAAGAAGCCGTTTTCTCTCTCTCTCTCCGAGGCTGAAAAACAACACGAAAACGGTAGAGACATGATTTTATTATTATTATTAAAATCATTATTACATCGAGCAGACGACGTCACGGTTTTAGGCAGCGAATGGCTCATCTACAGTCCGCTGTGTGTGTGTATGTATGTGTGTGTGTGTGTGCTGCGCCCTCCACAAATTACGTACGGCAAGGCGCCTGGCCACAGAGGGTGTGGGTCCGTATGCCGCCTTGCCGCGCTCCAATGGGCCTGTCAGCTTCCGCGTCACTGCCTCCCCCACCCCCTCCCTCCCCGTCCCCTGACAATTAAAATGTCGGGATCCCCTTTTGATTGAGACGTTGACGGGGTCCTCTCGAGGCACATTTTCGGCCGACACGTGCAGCGAGGACCGCCGCGGGGTCCCGGGAGGACCCGGGAGGACCCGGGAGGACCCGGGAGGACCCGGGAGGACCCGGGAGGAGGAGGACCCGGGAGGACCCGGGAGGACCCGGGAGGACCCGGGAGGACCCGGGAGGACCCGGGAGGACCCGGGAGGACCCGGGAGGACCCAGGCCGGCGGCAGAGATTCAATCGGATTGCGAGTGCCATGATGGGCCGCCAGAAACGCTAGAAGGCAGGCTGCGATGGACAACCTAGTCGACATTCCATGACCCGTGGGAATTCGCTGCTCATTTGTGCGGCAACACTTATGTAAAGTGACTACGGGTGGCCACGGCTCTTTGCAAGGCAATTGGGTATGAGAGATGGGAGACAGTCCTGTTCATTGGGGCCAACTGTCCGGCCGTATGGTACTGCAGACCCAACCCCATTCCGGAATAAAGGGGATCGCACGCTAGTACACTCCGCGCACGGCCACCAGCGTCGGCTTCCATCACTGTTTATCTTCATTTACAGTCGTTCACTCATTCATTTTTACTAGTTCATTCACCCGTTCGTTCGTTCGTTCATTCATTCATTCATTCATTCATTCATTCATTCATTCATTCATTCATTCATTCATTCATTCATTCATTCATTCATTCATTCATTCATTCATTCATTCATTCATTCATTCATTCATTCATTCATTCATTCATTTTTCGCTCATTAATTAATTCATTCGTTCATTCGTTCATTCATTCGTTTCTTCGTGTATTCGTTTATTCTTTGATTGATTGACAGGTGCCATGCTGCCCCGGTTACTCCTCCTTGCTGTCGTGGCGTGTGGCGTTGCCAGCGCGGCCCGGGATGTCTCGTGAGTGTCGAGTCGTCCTTGATATTTCTTCTATTATGTCTGCAACTTTTCTATTTTCTTTTTCATTTTTTCAAACTGCGCATCATGTTTGGCCGCAACAGGAACGAGGACCTCCGCTCCGCCATCGTGGCGCTGGCGCACATCACCAAGGAGTCCGCCGACAAGCTCACGGGTGGGTGGGCTGGGGGTCGCCGCTCGTCCCCACTCTACTCATTGACTGATTGATCGATTGATTGATTTACCTGTATTTGCCACCAGGCCACGACCGGCGTGAGCAGCTGGTGGCCGAGCAGCTCAAGAGGTCGCTGACCGGGGTGGACCGGCGGCTCAACGCCGTGGACGAGCCGCTCAGGGGGATGGAGGGCCGGCTGGCCAAGATCGAGTCCACGATCAAGGAGGTGGGCGAAAAACTTCTGCGACTGGTGGCGGTAGAGACGTGCGCGTGTGTCTGCACTGGTACCGTTGCGGGCGGTCAGGGCGGTGACTCGGTCCAAGGCGACACACGCGATCAGACTCTCTCTTTCTCTCTCACTCTCTCTTTCTCTCTCTCTCTCTCTCTCTCTCTCTCTCTCTCTCTCTCTCTCTCTCTCTCTCTCTCTCTCTCTCTCTCTCCCTCTCTCCCTCTCTCCCTCTCTCCCTCTCTCCCTCTCTCCCTCTCTCCCTCTCTCCCTCTCTCCCTCCCTCTCTCCCTCCCTCCCTCCCTCTCTCCTAATCAGCCAACAGTTGTTCCACGAGGCTGCCGAGGCCCTCAGCAGTAATATCCCTAATACAAAGCCAAGGACACCCATCGCCACGACAAGCTTTTCATAATTTTGTCGTCAGATCGGGCGCTGAGGTCCTGAGGCGCCACTCCACGAGGTGAATGAGTCTCATGCTCCATGTTTGCAGATGGAGGGACGGTCGTCGTCGGCCGTGGAGCGGCAGGGCGCCACGCTCACCGGCATCCAGAAGACGCTGCAGGAGCTCACCTTCCACCCGGGCGTCGTCGGCGGCCCCGAGCCGGGCGAGGCCGTGGCCGTGGTACCCGTGGGGCAGGCCCTCGGCGAGGAGATCCTGGCGGCGGTGCAGCGGCTGGAGCAGCGGACCGGCACGGTGAGTCTGCGCTGGCCTGGCCTACCCCGCATCAGTGGGGGGCAGCCGGGGTCAGCCGGGGGCAGCCGGGGGGCAGCATCCCATCCACCTGGGGGCGCCGCCCACGCGCACCTTGACTCTCCCGCAGGTTAATTGCCCCCGGCAGGTGGCTCACCGGTGTCACACCTCGCAGTTCTCGCACCGGGCGCACATGGGGCCGTAGGAGGTGGCCGCCGGGGCCCTCCCTTAGGGGTGGTCCGGGCCGGGAGGGTGGCTGCCGCCGAGGCCGCAGCCGCCGCTATCGGCCGGGCCCCACCCCCCACCCCCCGCGCCCCGCCCGCCACTGTGGCGACGCTCCTCACTGTAAGACAGCCCAGGCCGCCAGGTGCCACCAGGCCCGTGCTCCGTACTGGTCTCACCCTCATCAGAAACTGGCGCTGCGCTACCCAGACACCTTCAGCTGCCCTGTCGGCCCTGTCGGAACGGCCACCTCCACCCCCACGACGGCACGGCGTGGCCGACTTGCGCTGAAGCGTACGCCACCGCAGAACCGAAGCCCGACGATCCACGACTGCAATTTACTCGGAATTTAGAGATTTTCCAAAGTGGCGAGGACAGACGACATTTTCCACCTGCCTTGCGCCCTTCAAAACCAACACGCGTCGATTTCCCAACGAATTATTTCTGGGGGAAAACGGAAGACTTGCCGGATTATCCGGGAAAAAAATAAATCCGCCGTGATTTCATCACAACTTTTGCAATTTCTGAGCTGGGAAAGTTTCGAAAATTTTAGAACATCTGAAAATGGACACTTGGCATGAAACTCGAAAATTCCTCTCAAAAAATTGAATTTTTCATTTTCAAGATGCTTCATTTAGATCACAACTCTTTAAAAACTGGCCATGTCCTGCTCAACATGATCCTGCCTCGTGGCCTACAGTGCTCTCCTCCATTTACCCAATTTTCATCCAAATCCGTTGCGTTTTCGACCACTTGACAGTGAAAATGTCACATTTTAAACACACGCCTGTTGTGCTCTTTCGAAACTCGTATTTCGGGGCGCCCCCCGCTCAGTTGGTACCTCCCCCCGCCCTCTCATCCCGCGCCCCCGCGCCCGGGCGCCCCCGCACCCCCGGCGCCCGCGGGTAGCCCCGGAAACTCCGGCGGCGGGCGCCACCAGCGTCCGGGTGAGCTTGTACAGTCGAGTCTACTGTATTCTTGATTTTGGAAGCCAGGCGTCCATCCGGGGCGGGAGGTGGAATTTATCGACCGCGAGAGCAGCGCCGCACCGCGCCCCTCCCGGTAGTAGCGCCACCCCCCAGCTCCGCGAGACTAGGCGAGACAAGGTATGAGAAACCCCGCTGCCGGAGAGCGCGGGCCTGGGCAATGGGCCCGCTCTGCCCCCACAAGCTGTGCTGTCGGCTCTCCGGGACCGCACCGCTCCGGCACCGCCCAACTCTCTTTTCTGTGTCCGAGGTGAGGTCAGTACGGAGGAAAGTCATGGAACCGGCTTATTTTGAGGCCCTTCCACCTCAGCGAGCGTGGCTGCCAATCCCGACTCGTGTGTCGAAGTGATACCAAGCGCCTGGTGGGTAGGCCAGCCCGGCGAACGCCCGCGTTTGGCGTGCTGGCCCTCCCACCAGGCGCCCTCGCTGGGTAGGCCAGGTAGGCCAGCCCGGCAGACGCTCGTGTTCGGCGGGCTGGCCTACCCACCAGGCGCCGCGCCACATATCCAGGCCCTGGCCGTTACTCCGGTTCCTCCGGCACCTCACCTCCCGCCTGGGCGCTTCGCCGCTTGCCGCTTCGCCTCGCGTGTCCCGTCCCGTACCGCGGCCGGCCCACCTCCTGCCAGCACTGCGCGCCTGACTGCCGTGAGGACGCTGGGGGCCCTCGTTCAAGGCGATTGTTGAGGTAGGTCACCAGCGCTGCTAGGCCCTGCCGCTGCCAGGCCCCCAGACCCCGGCCGGGCCCCCGCGCCCCACCCGGTCAGCAGCTTCGCACAGCTGCCCGGCCGTGGTGCCCTCTCGCGGCCGGTGTGGGAACTGCGGCGACACGCCTTACCGCGACCGCGACGCGGCGTCGAGATCCGCGGGCCACGGGTGCCTTATGGCAGTAAGAGGCGTGTTCTTCAGTACTGACTTTATTGGCTTTACAACACGCCACACGGCGCACATCTCACTCCTCGGCCTCAGTCTCGGCCTTCTCCACCGGAGTTGGACCGGGAGTTCAGAGTGGGGCTGCAGAGACACAAGCTGTCCTTGCAGAGCCCGATGTAGGTCCCGTCGTGCAGCGCCTTGCAGCACTCGTTGCAGGCGTAGCCGAGAAGCGGGGAGCAGCCGATGGGGCACCCGCACCCGCACATGCCCGCGATGCAGCGCCCGGGCAGGGAGAACTCGGCGCAGAAGGCCACGCACGGCCCGGAGCTGGGCCAGGGCCAGGGCCAGGCGGGGCCGCAGTCGGGCGCGCGGTGGTCGTTTCTCTGCCGGCCCAAGTCCGCGAAACACGAAACACGTAGGCTTAGGACGACACGGCGCCCGACGGCGATGTCCAGAAGGCGGTACTCACCCAGAGACACGCTGTCGCTGTCCTCGGAACTGGCCAGGACGGCAGCGACCCCCAGCACCACCGCGACCGCCGTCTGGAGCAACCCCATGGCTGTCGGCTGGTGGCGGCTGGGCAGCGCACCGGACCGGCAGCCTTCCCTCGTCGGAGCTCCCGCTAGTAGGCGCCCCACAGCACTACGCGGCCACCGACGCCGGCAGGCAGATATGAGTACCTTGCTCCGTAAGCAGTACCAATATAGCCAATGACCCAACCAAACGGGCGGGTCATATCATCAGCGAGAGCGCGAGAGCTAAGGCTTCCGTCAAACATTTGAGCGGCGCGTGGGGATCAGAGCCGAGAAACGAGCGGGCAGCGGATACCCGGACACGTCCGGGCCAGTCGAAAAGTGTCTTCTGTCTCTGTCGTTCCGTTAAGACAGAAAGGGACAAGAGACGTATTCGGACGCGTCCGGATATCCGCTGCCCGCCCGTTTCCAGGCTCATCTGGGGACACTCCTCCCGCCGCACTACCCCAACGGCCCCAAAGAAGAGCCGTCGCCACGACGACGTCCGACGGACACACTTCCAGAGGCAGAGTTTCTGTGTTTCTGCAGGCGGTTCGCGATGCGGTGGAGGCGGCCATGCTGCGGCACCAGAACGAGACCCTGCAGCAGGCCCAGCGGCTGTCGGAAGGGCTGGCGGAGGGGATCGCGCGCACCCTGACCGCGACGCTGGCCTCCGCTGTCACCGACCAGGTGCTACAGCGGCTGGAGCAGCAGGAGCAGCAGCGCCGGGCCGAGGCCAGGGCAGCCGCGCAAGAGGCCAAGGACGAGCTGCTTGAGGCCATCAGCGCCATCATCAGCGGCAGCAACGCAGGTGCCACGGGTTCAAATACCGGCCCTAGAGGCTTTTTTCGTTTTCGTTTCCACGCACCCGGCTCACCTGCGTCTGTCCCCCAGGCATGGTGGCGGACGTGGCCAAGTCGTACGAGGCCCTGTCCAAGGAGCTGGGCGAGCTGGCGGGGGTCGAGCGGCTCCTGGTGCAGACCGGCGACAACGTACTCGACGCCAAGCGACGCGTCGAGTACGGCGTGCACCAGATACTGCTGGAGGTCGGCACCCTCATCAAGCAGCAGGTACCGTCTCCTTCTCTGTCTTCCTGTCTGTCGTTCTGTCTCTCTCGCTCTCACCTCCTCTTTGCTGTCCGCAGTCCAAGGACCTTAACGAGACGCTCAACGTCCGCTTCGACGTCATCTCGAGCGACATCCTGTCGCACCAGACGGAGAACCTGGGCAACCTGAGCACCAAGATAGAGACGGAGATCTCCCAGGTGTGGCGGCAGATCGGCATCATGTACGAGCAGCTCACGGCCTCCAAGAGCATGCTAGACCGGCTGCAGCAGCAGACCGAGATCTACGTCAACGGCAGCCTGCAGACCATGGACGGCATGGAGGGAAAGGTACCACTACCACGACGACCAGGACCACGACCGTGACCACCATGCCGTGCTCACCACCACTTACGACTTACCCTCTCTGTACGCAGGTCGGCCAGATCACCAGCCGGATGGGCGAGGTAGACGACAACCTCAACTACCTGATGGGGCGGCTTTCGCTGGTCACGCAGGAGTTCAACCAGATCAAGTCCGGGCTGGCGTCCGCGTTGGACAGCATCCGCAAAAGCTTCCTGGAGCTGCAGGGGCAGGTCAAGGACATCGGGCCCGGGCCCAACCCCATCCCCGACGACCCGCAGGCCTCGGAGCCCGCCGTGGTCCCCCCGGTGCGGTCCCAGTCCCACAACCAGGTGTAGCGGGCTCCACTACAGACGAGACGGCCGCTACCGCGCTTGCGTCATGTACTTTGTTCCTCGCGGCACAACAACTTCAAAGTGAAGGTCCCAAACTTTACTTCGATGTCTCCCTTGTGTCCCCCAGACAGATTTTACTGGTGCGGCCCTCGTAAAATCGCGAAAAGCCACGCCCGCGCTGCGCCGCAAAGGTGATCTCATCTGGCTGGAGTAGGCACCAGAGGCGCCAGGAGAGGCGGCTTAAGGCGGCCCCAACAACGTGCACAGCTAGAAGAAAACTGAGTTCCAAAAGGATGTACCTAATCCCTGTGTGTCCCCGAACGTTCGAACTTATGAGTTAATTGGCTAAGACCCCTTTGTAAAAGAAATCCACATGAAGAAAATCCTAATATGATTAGTCAGGTGGTTTGATAGTTTTTTTGTTACAAGGGCGATGCTGATGCTTGTAAGGAGCACTTCAGTCGATAGTCGAGCTGTGTTGTCATAGCAGTCAACCACAATACCTGCAAATGCTATTAGTAGTGATTGATTAGCACTGACAATCGCCAGTGAGCTTAGACATGTGCCATGTCAGCACTAGACATGCATGGTAATGATCTGAAGTTTTAATCTCCCCCTAGGAAATACTTTTTACATGTAAACTAATAAAAGACCAACAAATTGAACTATACCCTGTTTGATCACTGACAAAATCAGTCACAGAGTGGAAGAGGAAAATATTGCAAAGAACAGCAAGTATAGTTAATAATGATGTATTAATAAAGGAGACAACAATAACATCATAAACTTTCAAGGACTCTCATCATTTCAAATGCAAACAAGTCAGTTGATTTCTAGCAGTACATATCACAAGTCAAACACATACAGATAAAACGTACAAAAACATAGCATACAAATTTTAAAAAAATACATCAAAAATACTTCAAAAGTGGTATCATAAGATATGACAAAACAGAGGGAACTATTTCTTCTTGTAGGAATAAAATCCTTCTCCTGCCTTACATCCAAGCTTGCCCTCAGAAACAAGCTTGTTTAGCATTGGAAGTGGAGTGAACAGAGGGTTTTCAGGCATCTTCTCATGCCAACCTGAAAATAATAAAATTAAAAAACCCACATCAGTATAAGAAAATAAACAACTAATATGAATTAATAATAACTGCACTTACCATCAAGGATGAACTTTGTTGTATCATGACCAACATAGTCTGCCAATTCAATGGGTCCCATGGGATGACCAGCACCCAGCTTCATGGCAGTGTCAATGTCTCTTGGACTGGCATCACCTTTATGGAGCAGACAATAGAATATTAATATGTATCAAGCCAATATACATAGGCATTTTTTTGAACATTACTTTTACCTCGTTCAATCATGCGGACCGCTTCTGCCAGCATGGGAACCAGGAGACGGTTCACAACAAAGCCAGGGGTGTCCTTGCAAGTAATGCAGGTCTTGCCGACTTCCTGACCCCACTCCATCATCTTCTTGAATGTTTCATCTGATGTCTCATTTGTGCGCACAACCTAAAAGAGCAAATGGTCATTACCAGATCAAACTGTTAAACAGATAGATGAGACCTGACAACATACCTCAAGTAATTTCATAACAGGGACAGGATTGAAAAAGTGCAAGCCTCCAAAGCGATCCTTGCGTTGGCATTGAGATGCAATTTCAGTAATGGACAGAGAGGAGGTGTTCGATGCAAAGATGGTATGTTGGGGAGCAACCTGAAGGAAAAAAGAAAGTATTGAAATCAATCCATGTAACACCACATTTGTGTGGTTTTACAAGATCATGTCACCTACAGCATCTAAGGTTGCAAACAATTTCTGCTTGATTCCCATGTTTTCTACAATTGCTTCCACAACCAGGTCTGTGCTCTTCACAGCATCTGATGCATTTGTTGAGCCAGATATGCGGCTCATGGTCTCCGCAACAAACTTCTCTCCATCAGCTGGCTTCTCCTGAAACAAAGGAAATTTAACACGTTGGAGAGCCGTAGAAAAAAAGAACCAACCAACCTTGCAGAACAACAGTGACTTTTGCACTCACCTTGTACACCTTCTTCGCCACTCGCTTCAAGCTCTCATGAATACGAGTGTTGGCACCATCCAAGAGCTTGTCGTTAGTCTCGACCAGACACACCTTCTGTCCTGCTGCGGCAGCAACCTGCAGCCAAAGCACAGTGGTCGTTCACTTTGAACATGCCTGAAACGGCTCACAAGGAACAGCCGCCCTGTTCCACAGGATGATTAACAAATAAAAGCCACTCATTCTCACCTGGGCAATGCCAGAGCCCATGAGGCCACCGCCGATGACGGTGACATGTTTGATGGCACCGGCCACAGCACCCGAGCTGCTGAAGCTCCTCTTCAACACCTGGCTGACGGCTGCCATGACTCTCTGCAACGTTAAACAGCGGGTTAAACCGGCAACTGGACAATCGGTGTCTCTGCTCTGGCTGGTCCTCCTCGAGTTTCTGCGTCCGCCGGCCGGTCTTCTGGCTCAGTCCCTCGTGATGACAGTGACAAGAAGTCGGACGACTGTTGAAAGTTCACTTCACCCAGTCTGTGAGTGGGTCCAAAGGTTCTGTTTCTGTTGACAAGTGGGCCGCTAATCGAGCCACAGCCAGACGTGTTATGGAATGGAGCCCGCAGGGCACGATACTCACGCAGACAAAGGTGGCGACGATTGGATCCAAATGTTACTGCGTACTGACCAAACTCGACGGGTGAACTTGGTTCAACCGGTTCGACTGGGTGCATGCAACTCGCCCGTGCGGTGGGGGTACACGGGGTACAGTATAGTCCTGGGAGCCTGGGCCTGGGAGCTGTGGCAGGGACAAGATGAGAAATAAAGCGGGCTTATTCGCTGGATTTGGGTCACAGATTTGGGTCTGGCGTAGCCAAGCGGAGGGCCAGATCGGCTACCTCACCCCCCCGCGAGGGGTATGTACAAAATATGAGTACAATTTTAACATAAGTATCAAAATAAATTGACGCGTGTCGGGCCGAAATGTGAAAAAGTACTTAGCACATCCACAACGCAATGTGAGACGAAAATAACTAAGTGTAATTTTCTGAAATAGGGTTATGGGATGGACAAGACGTCTGCTTCTAGCCTCGCGCAGGGTGCGCGACAATTGACGTAGTCTCCGCGCCAGCTCTAGCATTCAAAATCCCAGTGGCGCGAGGTAGACATACCCCTCGTGGGGGGTAGTGGGGGGGTGAGGCACTCGATGCGGCAGGGTGGGGAAGGTGGTGGGGAGAGTCCACTGCGAGCGCCTATCACCGAAGAAAGGAGTTTCAAACTCTTCAGTTATTTTACCTTGATATCTAGGGTCATTAACTTGCAAAGCCTTGAAATAAGCCCTCTTGATTTCTCATATTTTTCCTGTCGCGGCACCCATGCGTCAACACTTATGCAAACGGACTCTACTATACCCCCACTGCCTTGGGTCTGCGTGGGTCCACTGTTTGGGTCTCAGTCTGCGAGGAACCGTCCTCGCAGCTTTTCCTCCCCCATCGACCTATCTGCGAATAGTGAGTTAGGAGGCAAGGGTGGGCAAGGGTTGAGGTTGATCTTGACTTTTCGTTTTCTGTCTCTGCGGTGGGCTGCAGTGGAAGGGCGAAAGCTGTGAATGTGTCTGTGATAAAACCTCGCTCGAACCATGGCACTTTTTGTACGCTCCTTACCGCGTGTCGGAGGTAAGAATTCTATCTTTAAAACGGGTACAATTTCGTACGGCATTTTCAGTGCAGATCCCGTGCTTGTCAAGATGTACTTTGACCGTGGGCAATCGGTTTTGTCGCAGATCGAAGGTCGACGAAGGATTAGGGTGCACCATACTTACAAACTGTTAACATAAGAGTGATCGAACATTGAATCTTATCGTGGTGTACGTACAATTGTTTTATGACTCGCTTCGGTATTCGAACTGTTGTCGAACTCTGAATATGTGGTAGCTATTGAGGTTATCTGTCATAGGTATCATATGTCAGCCTGGATAGGGTGATGTGGAATTTCTCCCATGACAGCTGGTGTGACCTCTTTAGACTTCAAGATTGGGTGTTGTAATGTCATAGAATAGTGGCATCTAACTTAGTACATAAATATCGTCCGATGAAATACATGTTTATCCTCACTAATTCCAGCCATTTCATACAGGTCCTGACGCTAATCGATTGTATATTTTAAATGTATCAGGGCATCTTGCAGTAGTGTACACCACAATTTAGACATCTTTCCTTTGTCGGGTTAATCAGTGAAGCTCCTGTTCCTGTGTGTCAGCCTTAAGGCAACTAGGTGGAGTGAGGACCAACTACTCAGAGACCCGCAAGAATTTGAAGCTGACTGCTGAAACAAAGGTCATAGTCCAGGGCTTCACTGGAAAGCAGGGCACATTCCACAGCAAGCAGGCAATTGAATATGGCACCAGAGTTGTTGGCGGCAGTACGCCTGGAAAGGGTGGACAGAAAAATTTGGATCTCCCTGTTTTTAACACTGTCAAAGAGGTTTGTAGATTACCAGGAACAATCTCTGGCATGTATTCATTATATGTACCTGTTGAATAAATATATTGGTGCTTGCTGCATTTGTAGGCAAGAGATGCTGTTGGAGCGGATGCCACCTTCATTGCTGTACCGCCTCCTGTTGGAGCCAAGGCTATCCTGGAGGCAATAGATGCAGAGATTCCACTTATTGTTTGCATTACTGAAGGAATCCCTCAGCATGACATGGTGCGAGTCAAACATCGCTTGCTTCGCCAGAACAAATCTCGCCTAATTGGCCCAAATTGCCCTGGCATCATTGCTCCAGAAAGGGTAGGTTTTGTTCCTACTTTCTAAACTTAAGGAAAATCATGACTGTGAAATAAAAACGTTTTTTGTTTCTTTTTAGTGCAAAATTGGCATCATGCCTGGCAATGTCCACAAACGAGGCAGAGTTGGTGTTGTGTCTCGTTCAGGCACCCTGACATATGAAGCAGTTCATCAGACTACTAAGGTGACAAAACATGCTCATTTTGCCCTCTCTTGTGTGTTGCATTCCAAAGAATCTGAATACTGAGATCAGTTTGGTAATTGTACTATCTTGTCGGCAGGCTGGCTTAGGTCAGACTCTGTGCATTGGCATTGGGGGTGATCCATTCAATGGAACAGATTTTATCGATTGCCTCGAGGTTTTCCTTCAGGACCCTGAAACTGAGGGCATTATTCTCATTGGCGAGATTGGTGGAGTTCAGGAAGAAAATGCTGCTAAATACCTCATCGAGCACAACTCTGTGAGGAATCATTAATGTAAAAGCTTTGCATACTATTTCTTTCTGTTTTCCTGTTTTACCGATGTTTGCTTTCATGTTCTTTAGGGCCCAAACCGGAAGCCTGTAGTGTCTTTCATTGCTGGTTTGACCGCACCTCCAGGCAGACGGATGGGTCATGCTGGTGCCATTATCTCTGGAGGCAAGGGAGGAGCACAAGACAAGATTGATGCCTTAGAAAAGGTATAATTTTTCCTCTAATTTCTTTTCCTTGTCATGGTTTTACATCTTTGACTATACATCTATACTCATTCTTGTCCATAGGCTGGTGTGGTTGTTACACGAAGCCCTGCTCAAATGGGGAATGAACTGCTGAAACTGATGTTGAAGAAGTAAAGAATTTCGCCTCATATCCTTCTGTTTCTCTTTCCACTGTTAGTTAGCTTGTACAGTTAGTTACCAGTCACATGTTTTCCTTTAAAATTTGTCATGTATGCACAAGTTCATTAATACCAGACTTATCAAGATACACTTCATCAAAACACCATTTATATGTATGCGTTTCCAGTTCATGACCAGGTAACCACATCAGTCACTGTCAGATCGAAACTGTTACCACCAAGATTAATTAATGAGGCCATTGTAATGTCTATTCTGTAACCTTCTGCTTGTAAATATAACTGTTTTTCTTCTGAATTATATACCTGTCAGTAGTGACATACTGTTAATGTATTTTTATTGTTGTGTATTATAATGCTATCATTGTTTTTATCAGAAGCACATTGTTGTGGATGGCCTTGCTAATTGGAAGAAATGCTGAAATATAAATTGCCTTTTTAATCTACTTTGTCTTCATATATTGGTTTTGTTTTCCTTCATAATTCAAACTGCCTTCGTATTTGAATGGATTATGCCTTAAGTCATGGTCCTAAATTCGTGCCAAGATATTTTTTTTTTCTTGGTTTGAATGAACAGCTGTGAAGGGTCAAAACTTTAATGAAAAGTATAGCCAAAGTGTGATTTAGTAACATTAAGTTTTGCTGAGAACAACCAAAGAATGAAATCTATAAAAATAACAGTAAAAGCATTAAACACATCCATGTGGTACCGAACACATTTTTATACAAGTAAGACTGTGGGGCAGTGGCATACTTACTCTACAGATTGGAAACAAAATGTCAAACAAAACAGGAATACAGAATTCGTAAAATTTAACTGTGCTCTGCTGGATGGATACAAATTACAATGCAATGGTCTTTAAGTTAAAGGTGCGGAAGTTGATGAACAAATGAAAAACATATTAATAAAGAGATTAAAATACTAGAGTACAAAGAAATGCGAACTCTCTTGTTCATTTAATCATCACCCACTGTACGCTCATTATTTGAAAATCCCTCAGTATTTAACAACATATAAGAAGCATAAAGAGACAAGCACAACAGAAAACCACAATGTATTGAGCAGACGAAGATTGAACAGAGATGCTGGAAAAAATTTATTGGGTACAAACCATTTAACATGCTTTCCACACAGTGGTGCAGTGGCGGGCCCAGATGTTGCATGTTTTGGTTACTGAAACTGAACCAAAACCGAAATGTTTGAAAGCTGAAGTGCATGAGGTATTTGGGAGAGTAAGGAACACAATTCCAGTTTTCATTCTGACACATCAGATAGTGAGCAGCTCATACTAATAAGTTCAGTTCACTTTTGTACTTCAATAGGATCTACTCTAGAATCCACACCCTGTTTTGAAAGTTTTCTTAGATTTACTGGCAATAAGGCCTGTGATTGAAAAAGTCTATTTTGCATTTCAGATTCTTTTCTTGAAGTCTCAACCTTTTATCTCCAACCCCTGTTTTAGGCAAAAGTCACACATTGAAAGGAAGGTTACAGCAACAACATCAACACTGAATAATCACAGCACATTTAACTTAGGATCATGTGAAGAGGAATACAGATTATTTTTGGTCAAAATACTTTTCCAAAAAACATTTCCAACTGCGCACCAAGTTAATAGATAATGAATTAAAGGGACTCAAACTACCTCATCAAGGCCATTTTTCATAGTCATTGAAAATTTTGAAGATTACATCACCCAGAGTTCTAAGGGAATTACATGATCGTGCATGTGTACAGGCTTTGCAAACTAGCCCATTTGCATTGCACCCCAGAATTCGCAGAAACAAACTTTACTCTTTGAATTTTTTTTTATAACTTTTGGTTGAAACACATTAAAGTTTTCTTTAGCTGATACTACTGATAATAGATGAATAATACATATACAAGACAAAGGATAACTTTTAATGCATATTACCTTAACAGCCTGCACTCTGGAAATTCTTGTGACACTGAAAACAATCTCAAATTTTTTACAATGCAAAACATTCTTTTAATATCCCACCTTTCAGGCTTAGTTGGTAGAAACTACAAAAGTGCATTTGTTTGACCTTCAGGTGCTTTTGTCAAGCATTTGAATCATCAAAATAAATCATTTTTTACAACTTACACCTACTCTTACTCTCGAACATTACACATATCACAAAATAATCCAACAAGAGTTTAGCAGAATCTCTCATGGTTTCTAGTGGAGACACATTTACAGACAGACAAATCCTCAGACTTTACAAACTCGTAATGATGAACGAATTTACACTTTCTAAATTTCAGATAGCTAAGTACCTCAGCATTCAAAAAGCTCTACTGTTTAGCAACAGTGAAAGTTTTTCTTTTCAACATGTTTCCTCCAAAACAATGCAGCCTGTAAAATAAGGGGGGGGGGGGGGGGGGGGGGAAGAAAAAAAAACAATTCCTCCAAATAAATCTGATAAGAATTTTCTATGCTGACTTTTCTAATCAACAAGTATATGACGAGCCCATTGCTATGTTGATTTTAAAGACCAAAATCCATCGTTGATGATAAAATAAATTGGTTTTGTAAAAAAAAGAGAATAAGAACCAATATGACATTTCTCACTCGATCACTTATCTAATCAGGTAGTTTTGATTAGCAATAAAAATTGAAGAGCAAATATTGCTTACTATTTTGATTTGTGTCAAATGTGACACAACCATGGCAATGAGAATGACTGACAGTTTAAAGGAAAATGAAGTTAATTGCAATCGGTTCGTGTGCATTTGCTTATTTTCACACTGCCTCTGTCTGAAGAGTAAAACCCTGGAGTGGGCTTGATTACAGTGGTGTAGCAATATGAATGAAGTTTACAGTAATGGAGATTCTAGTGTTTTGAGCAAAAGTATTTAGAAGTGATCAGACATCATCAATATTTTTAACTGTTGCTAGATAAAAAAAGCTCTGAAAGCAAAACCCTCTCTTCTTAAGAGAAAGCTTTCTTTCTAAAGTCCAATACATAATCGCAAACATGAGCTATACTCTGCACCCAATGACAATAACTTTATTTTCTTGAGCGAAAGCTTGACATATTTTATTAAATATCATAACTGCATTTTCATTGGCATGTAAAGTTTCTATACTAGGAGAAATAAGGACGGTTTAATGCAAGAAATGTCAAATTTGTATTAAGGTAAGAATTTTTTCGAAGAAAATGGTATTTAAGTCCTTAAATGATTGTAGTAGAAGCTTCAGCAGGTTCTTCATAATGAACACCTCCTGTATGTGGACATTTCTATGCTAAAATCATGCAGGACTTCTCCATACAAGGGACACATTTCTTCTTCTTCTTTTTTCATCTTCAAATAAGAGCGTTATTCATTTAACCCATTTATGATGCTGATATGCAGACTTATCAAGGCTTTCGTTTTTCATAAACAACACTGCAATGAACTGCAATAAAATATTCCTCTAAGGCTTGTTGATGTTTGAAAAGCAGAAGAAAGTCAAGGTGCATACAGGAGGCAAGGGGGCTGAGGAAGTAAGGTTCATCATGATTCAGTTACTGTTCAGCAACAACAAGCTTCAGTAGAATACATATTTGAGGAAGCCTGAAAGCATTCTTTTTACAGTTCAAGGGAGTCGCCTATAGTGCCCTGCTAATCCTATGAAGCACTTCTGACTCCTGCTCAGAATAAGTCTGGATGCAAAAACAGAACCAATAGTGTTTGGCCTGACGTCTCAAGATTATCATGTATAAGTTGACTGAAAGTTGGACTAATAAAATGCAAATTAAGTACAATCTTTACTTCCTCTTTTTATCACAGACAAGTGTATAAGAGAGACAAATACAAAACAATAACTTCATCAAATACAAGACGTTTTGATGACAACTTTTTACAGGGCACCAGTCCTCAGCCATGCTCCTAGAAACTAGGAGTTTGATAATGACAAATGATAATATACCTTGAAATTATTTTTTTTTTTCACTCTCCAAACATTACATAAATATTTACAATAGCTGCTTTTTCCCACTATTGATGACATTCTAGGAATGGCTACAATACATTAAGTTGAACTCTGACTCTAGCTTAATTTCAACAAAGAAACCATGGACAAAAGTAGTACAGATCACTAATAAACAATGTATATGTACAACAAATTTTATATACCTCCTAATTAAATTTCTTGCTCCAGCAACCATGCAAGCAATTATATTTTTACCGTTCAAAAACTAGTTTTGGCAATCCTTCTCACAACCATATCACACCATGCAGTCCAAGCAAGTTTACAAGAGAGGAGAGCACAAATAAATGAAGCAGATGCCTTCTATTATCTAGAACCTCAAGAACATGTTTTGCTGATGATGGAAGGAATTTGAAGTAAAAATGGGCTAATAGTCCTCCATGTGCACCCATATTTTTCTGGTCAAAATATTTTATTCTTCATGCTAGATCTATTATTTAGAAAGCAAACCCACATAGAGCTACCTAGCAGAAAGTTTGACACTTGTTTCAAACTAAATGTTAAAATTATTGTTTCCACCTACAAATGGTTTAAGTTTCCAGCTTTTGTTATTTGTAAGACTGAAAAGAATAATACCAAGGTAAAAGAGAAGAGTAAAGAGGTTTTAGATGTCATTTTCATCCATACAGTGAGTGTGGACCCAAAGTGAACCCAAAAGATGGGCCAAGGGATCAACACATTTGTAGCTTAGATCAGCGTCCTCCTTGGATTTACAACAATTTTTTCAGTATTTCTGAGCAAAAGGTTAAACATCTGTGAATATCCGGCCACAAAACTTCAGTATGACAAACGAACAGTAAAAAACTGTTTCAAGTAGTTAAAAGTTGTGTGCCATAAAAACTAATAAGAAAAGGACTTTTGGAGAAATATCTGATACAACAGGTAGCACCACTATAGCTGACCGTCATAAGTCAAGGAACATTACCAGATCAGTCAGGGAAATTGTCATCAGTACTTTCGTTAATATCCAAACATATGGATCAGATATAATTATGACGAAAACAAATAGCACTTGAAGAAATGTCCGCCTTCAAACACTAAAGAACTTACTGCATTATGTAATCCATGGTGTGAAGACTTGGGTAGTGAGTAACAAAATTACAGAACCTCATATACACATCCACCACACACCATCCCGTTACTGGTTAGCTGGTGGTTTCATTTATGTTAGGTTCAGTTCACTTGAGACGTTGTGTGATGTTAGCCAGTGCTACAGCAAAGGCTTGCAAAGCTGAGAATGGGTACTGGAAATCAAGAGTGTATGCATTTGTGTCAATACGGCCAAACTGCATCACCTATCGGAGGGACAAAAAGCTGCCATTAGTTTGCTGACCAAAGTGAGTCAACATTAAACACAGTCTCAGTCTCAGCAGTCAGCAACTAACCTGCTTGTTGAGAAACTCTATTTGGAAGTTCTTGGCCGATTCTTGTGTAACCCGGCCACCAAAGTCGAGCTGATACACCTGACTATTTTCATTCCACATGGGTGCCTTGTTGTGCATGATGAACTGCAGCTGTCTAGGGTGGGCGGTTTCGTCCACCGCCTCCTCCTCCTTTCCCTTATTCTTCTTCTTCTGCTTCAGCTGCGAACACGAAAACAAAGCAAACTGCACCGCCTGGACACGAGCAAGGGGTGGCGGGTGCGGAAATGTCACAGGCCTGGCCTAAGGTACCTTCTGGCGCAGCTGAGCCTTCTGGAACGACTCGAGTGTGCTGTACTGGTGCGGCCCGATGGCAGCCAGCAGGGTCGCCTCGTCACTGGAGGCCTCGTCAGCCTCGCTCTTGTTGCGTCGCCGGCGGCGGAGGAGCGGCGAGTTGAGGATGCGTTGCCTGGAACCATTCCAGCACACTTGTGAGGAACGCCTGCACATCACAGAGTAGGCCAGCCCGCCGCACACCGGTGCATGGTGCGGCCTACCTACCCGGGCGCCCCCAGCGCCTGCACATCACAGAGTAGGCCAGCCCGCCGCACATCGGTGCATGGTGCGGCCTACCTACCCGGGCGCCCTCAGCGCCTGCACATCACAGAGTAGGCCAGCCCGCCGCACATCGGTGCACGGTGCGGCCTACCTTCCGGGACGCCTGCACTGCACAACACATGGTCGGTTCCTACCTGATGGGCGACGAGGACAGCGTCCGCTTGGGGGTCTTCTTGACGGCGGCGGGGCTGACCGGGGTGCTGTGCGGCTGCCGGTCGGGGTCGGGGCGGTCGGGGTCCCGGTCAGGGGACAGAATGGGGTCCGTGTCGCCGTCCTTGCTCTTGGCCTTTTTCTTGCGGCGCGGCCAGTCCATGAGCGGCATCTCGAACAGCTTCTTTTTCCTAGCCGGCAGCGGTACCTCGGCCGCCACCAGCGGCGCGAACGGGCTGCTGCGCTCCTCTTCGGAAGGGTCCAGGTCGACCTCCGCGTCGGCGGTCTCCGGGTCCACGCCCTCCAACGGCAGCGCCGGCGTCCTCCTCGAGGACACCACCTCCGGGGGCATCTTGACGAACATGACGCCCTCGTCGGCCTCGCACACCACCTGGATCGTCTCCTCCAGCTCGCGCTGCGTCCGCGTCCTCGACGACGTCTTCGACGACTTGCCCCGCTGTCCGGACTCCTGGCTAGTGGACGACGACGGGGTGCACGATGTCCGCCAGGAGGGCGGGAGGACGGAGGCGCCGCTGGTGGACGGGGAGGAGTACGGGGCGAACAGGGAGCCGGCCTGCTGCAAGGCCTGCACGGCCTGGTCTGAGTCGGGGCGGACGGGGCTGCGCTGTCGGCTGCTGGTGGACGAGCATGACCCGTCATCCTCCATCGTGGCGCCCAGCACGGGACCTGTGAACAGTCTCACCCCAGTCACACACACACACAGTCACAGCCATACGTGTTCTACCGGCAACGTAAGGAGCCCGGGCCTACCTGAGTACAGCGTGGACCTGCCGCTGCCCAGGAAAGCATCCACGCTCATGCTTTTGCTGCAAGAGGGGTGGGGCCGCTCGAACACTGCACAGAAGAAAGAACGGGGGGCTTAAACGAGAGGGAAACGAGTTCCAGCTTTTGGACAACACTCTTGTTATTTTAAAGGGAAAGGGAGAGCCTGGGCGACTTGACATCCTAAGTCCTTACCGTCGTCCTCCTTCGCGTCGGCATCCTGGTCACCCTTCGTAAGGACCAGCCTCTTCCTGGGGTGGGTGCCGACGGCCGCCTCGTTGAGGAAGCCCACGCTGATGGAGCGCACGGGGCCGATGCGGACTTCGCCGACCTCGTCGTCCACGTCGATGAAATTGATGCCGGCAGCCAGCGCCGACGAGGCCGCGACGCCCTGCAGACAGGAACAGGTGAGGACTCCTGGTTATGGCTGCCCGGAGCCCGGCCGGGACTCGAGCACACGAGAGGGCGCAGCCTCCGCAGCCTCACACCCACCTGGTCAGCGTACGGGTCTGTGTCCGCGTCCAGGTCGTCCATGAAGGCCGGGATGTTGAGGTCCTCGATGTTGACGTCCGGTATGATGAGGTCGGGTAGGATGGCGTCTGGATCGTTGAGGTCGCCGATCTTGTTGATCTCGGAGGGGATGCTGTAGACGGGGATGTGTATGCCCCCGTCCGCCTCGTACGCCCGGCCGTACTGGTACAGGTGCCGCCCCCGGCCCGGCCCCTCACCGTCGTCATCGTCCTCCGCGGCCGTCTCCCGGCCGCCTCCGCTGCCCCGGATGCTCAGCTGACCGAACTGGTACGCGACGTGGTGGGCAAGGACGGCGTCGTGGTGGTGGTGGTGGCTCATGGTGTTCTTGACGCGCTGCACGCCGTCGTAATCCACGGGGGTTACGGGAGTCTCTACGAGCACAGGCGCCACGCCGATGCGGGGTGACTGCAGGGCCGGTACCGCCCGCTGTCCGCCGGCCTCGGCCAGCACCTGTGCCTGCACCTGGATCTGGGTCACCTGCGGGAACTCGTCCTCGAAGGACTCGGCCCGCGCCAGTGCGGGGACTCCGGGGACAGACCCCGACGACGTGGAGCCGGCGGTCGGCGGCGCGGACGAACCCGCCGAGGCCGATCCGCGGCGCGGGGACTGCCTCCGTGACGAGGACGAGCTTCGGCGGTGCGGCGACCCTCGCTGCGGCGAGCCCCTCGGCGAGGGCCCCCGGTGGTGGTGGTGATGGTGGTGATGGTGATGGTGGTGGTGGTGATGGTGGTGGCGGCTTGTGCTGGGCTCGGGCTGCGCCGTCTGGTCCTCGGCCTCAGCCAGTGCCTGCGCACGAGCCACCTCGGCAGCGTGCGCATGCGCGTGGGCGATGGCCTGCTGGGCGTGGGCGGCGGCCAGGGCGGCGTGGTGCGACTCGTACCGGTGCCTGCGGCCGACCAGACACTCATCAGGAACAGGCCACCAATAATAGCTCAAAAGAAATCAACTCAATCAATCCAAATTTACAAGGGTGTACCGCAAATACCAGGTGTATCATTGGCCCCGGGCAGTTTTGGTTTTAGGCAGTCCCGCAACACACTATCTCCGACTCTTTCTGTCTCACGCGTCTGGCCGAGCCAGAAAGAGACGGAGATAGCGTGTTGCGGGACTGCCTAAAACCAAACGTGAGTGCCCCCGCCGTCTCCTAAGTCTCCTACCTGTGGGTGTTGCTGAACAGGTACGGCGCCTGCCCATCCGCGCCCCTTGGTGGCCGGGGCTGGCCGCCTGCACCCGCAGCTGCAGCCGCAGCCGCTAGCCTCTGCCTCTGCGCCGCCTCCTCTGTGGGCCAAGCGGGATCACAATAAGAGTCAGCTGTAGCTGCGCAGACTTCGGCTAAGGTTTTATCATCACATAGGTGCTTACGGCCGGCGGCGTCCACCTCCTCCACGGCTCCTGCGGCCGCCCCCGCAGCCGTGGCCGCGGCCGCAATGGCAGCGGCTGTCGCGGCCGGCGAGCGGGCCTTGGGGTTGAGGGTCTTGGGGGCGGCCAGGCCGAAGATGATGGGCGGCGACGTCTCGTCGCGCAGCTCCGTCATGCACAGCGTCATCTGACGCGGCTGCAGGTGCAGCAGGGAGGTCTTGTACGTGATCTGGCCCAGCACGGACGGCATGCCCGGACCCTTGAGGCCGATCACTTTAAAGCGCGTGCCCCAGATGTTGGACGTCACCTGCACCAGGTTCTCGCTCTGGAAGAGGAAGGCAGGATGTCAGGAAACCGCTCCAAACGGGTTAGGTAGTACCGTAGTACACAACGGCGCCGACCTCGTTGAGGGAATCCTTGTAGGCGAGCTCGGGCGGGATGTTCCTGGGCGCGTACCGGCTCCGGAAGTGCCTGCTGCCGGGCCCGCGGTGCCCCGGGTGGTGGCTGCGCCGCCGGCCCAGGCGGGGGCTGACGCAGCCGCCGTCCTCCGTGCTCGAGTCGGAGGACTCCTCGTCGCCGGCGGGCCCCGGCGGCGGGTGCGGCAGGTGCAGAGACCCCGGCCCCATGAACCCCAGGCGGGGGTCGTCCGCCGGCGCGTCTGCCACGATCAAGAAAGCAACAACGTTACGGCGTGATGCCAGCGAGCGGGGAACGGCACGCGAGTGCCCGCGAGCACTTGTACTCACTGATGTCGTGGTTGGGGTCGTAGATGACGAACTCGGGCCGGATCTTGCTGGTGCGCTTGCCCTTGAGCAGCGGCACCAGCCCGCCCAGGTACTCGAGGTACAGCGTGTACGACGTGCCCTGGGATACGTTGGACTCGTCGCCGTGCCGGATCATGGTGCAGTGCAGCCGCACCTGGCCGCGGGGGGGCTTGCTGACGAAGTCGCGCAGCGGGCAGTCCTCGGGCACGCAGCACTGCCAACCCATAAATTAAAAATTGAAAAAAAAAAATTGAATTTAAATTCAAAACAGAAATTTGAAAACTGAAATTTGAAATTCAAAACAGAAATTTGAGATTGAAATTTAAAATAGAAATTTGAGATTGAAATTTAAAATAGAAATTTGGAATTGATATTTGAGTTTGAGATTCGAAAATAAAAATTGGCACTACGCACCCGGATAGTCTGCGCGAAGAGGCTGGAGATGAGGTGCTGCATACGGCAGGGGATGGGCAGGGCCGCCAGCTGCGGCTCGCCGCGGCTCAGCGAGGCGTGGATCTTGAGGCGGCACAGGTGGCTGAGGGACGGGAGGCGGCGGCAGACCCACGCGATGTGCACCTGCGGGCCCGTGGCCACGAACAGGCGCTTGTCGTTGTGGCCCCACGTCAGCGCCGTCACCGGCCACTGCCGACCCAAACCGAAAGCAACACGTCACAAATTAATTCAAAGAAATAGTGCGTTTCTTTTCTTTTTTTCGCCTTCTGCAAGCAGGCATATTGGCTTAAAAGGTGTGTTCGAGTGCAGGCGGCATCCTTTGAGGTGGCCGCGTCCCTCGGCCTCTCGGCAGCGTCTGCTCCACTTTAATTAAATTAAAGCCCGTGAATAATTGCCGGGGTGTCTTTGATGTGGGCCGCGCCGCACCGCACCGCACCACCGCACCGCGTACCCCGTACCTTGGTGCAGGGAATGTTGATGCTGTAGAGCAGCACGCCGCCGTCGGTGTAGAACTTGAGGGTGTTCCTGTAGTGCGGCGGGTGGCCGGCGCGCAGCACCGTCTCCTTGGCGTCCCAGCCGGCCACGGCCAGCAGCTCGCCCGCGTTGCTCCACTCTATGTGCAGCGGCGACTGCAGCCCCGTCGGCAGCTCCAGCGGCGCGGGGTCGTCGTAGCGCCGCATGTACAGGATGCTCCCGGTGTCCAGTGCGACGGCCACCACGTACGCCCGGCCGTCTGCGGTCAGAGCGAGGTTCAAATACCCGCCAGCGTAAGTTTCAGACAAAAAAAAAAAAAATTGCTCGTGATCAATACTGCTGCATTATTCCTTCGAAATAAAAACAACTTTGTAAGCAAGTTTGTAACTTTAAAAAAAAAAAAAAAAAATCACTGCCGAGGTGTTTAATTTTCGAAAACGCCACAAATGCGGCCCTCGCTCAGCGCCTCGCTCACCCGTGTGCATCATATTGGAGCGGTCACCGTCGTCCCCCTCATCCATGCGGAACTTCTCGCAGGACCAGGCCATGCCGGTGATGCAGCGGCCGCCGCCGATGGACACCTGCGACACCATGGCGCCGTTGACGTCCATCACGATGATAAGCCCCGTGTTGGTGCCAAAGTACACCTGCACACACACGCACACAACCACAGTTTAAAATAAAAGTTTATCAACGCCCTTTCGAGGGGATAAGAATGCTACGTTTCACAAAACTTCATCAGACCGGCCCTCCGGGCTCTCCGCACGGTGTCTGTGGCACAAAAGCACCTCCGCGTCTATCGTAGGCGGTCACTGCTCCTGCTCTATTCCTAGAGAGTGTTCGGTGTCCGCCTTCCGAACAGGCGCGTACCCGGGGGGGGGGGGGGAGGATACGCGGAGTTGTGCCGGCGCTGCCTGGCCCTACCAAATGGTCGTGACATATCGCCAGCGAGAGCTAAGCATCCAAATTTTTGAGTTGGCTCGTGGCTGACGGCGTGGCAAGTGCTGCGTAACTTTTCATACCGTAGACTTCCGTATCCGCTTTTGTGATTCTTGTCGTCTTCTCGTTTCCGGTCAAGCTCTACTCCGGAATATCCTATTGGGTATTGGTTTGGGGGGCGTTCAGTGCCTCGAGAGATGTCTTGGGGGAAGACTCGGGAGATGCTGCAGCAGCTTCTAAGGTTCGAAGCTTCTGTTTTTGAACCTGGTAGCTTCGGACAGCCGCTGGGCTAGGGGTCTAGGGGCTGCCGGAAGATCCGTCCGGCGCCAGCCGGGTAGCGGGTTCTAGCGCAGTGACCCGGGGCCAACTAGCAGCCGTAAAGCACCGGTTCCCGTAAGATCACCAAAGTTGCAGGCAGGGGTCCTGTCAGAAGCCGAATCCCACACCCCTTGCTTCATTATGTTAAATGTGTGTTGTTCTTATCTCTTATCTAACGTGCAAATCCGCCAAGTGTGAGGCTGCTACCGCAAGGCAATGCAGAGGGCACCGAACGATACGAGCAGGGTAGGGCAGCGACCGCGTCCCCAGTCAGACGCCACAGCGGACAGCGGCAAGGCGAACACGGCCAGCTAGGGCACCACGATGATAGCCGACTTCTACACCGGTAAGACGGTGGTGCTGACGGGGGCCACGGGCTTCGTCGGGAAGGTGGTGCTGGAGAAGCTGCTGCGCTCGTGCCCGGGGGTGGCCCGCGTGCTGGTGCTGGTGCGGCCGCGGCGTGGGCTCGGCGCCCAGGACCGCGTCGACGAGATGCTGTCCGGGCCGCTGTTCGACGAGCTGCGGCAGGCGCGACCGGAGGCGCTGCTCCGGGTGCAGGCCGTGGCCGCCGACATGGGCAAGCCCGACCTCGGCCTGACCCCGGCCGACCGCGACGCGCTGGCGGAGGTCACCGACTGCGTCGTGCTGCACGCGGCCGCCTCCGTCAAGTTCGACGCACCCCTCGCGGACGCCGTGGCCCTCCACGTCCGCGGCACCCAGCGGCTGCTGCAGCTGGCGCGGCGCATGAAGGGCCTGTGTGCCTTCGTTCACGTCTCCACGGCCTACAGCCACTGCGACAGGCACGCCGTGCGGGAGGAGATGTACCCGCCACCGGCAGATCCCGCCGTCCTCGTGCAGGCCGTGGAACAGGCCGACGACGGCTACCTCGAGCGGACGGCGCAACGCGCCCTGCGCACCCACCCCAATCTCTACACTTTCACCAAGGCCCTGGCTGAGGAGGTGGTGGCGTCCGAGGCCTCCGTGATACCGGTTGCCATCGTGAGGCCCTCCATCGTGGCGGCCACGGCGAGGGAGCCTATGCCCGGCTGGGTGGACAACGTGAACGGCGCCAGCGGGATGCTGGCGGCTGGCGGCATGGGCCTGCTGCAGTCCGCGTATTGCTGCCAGGACAAGGTCATCGACCTCGTCCCCGTGGACGTCCTCGCCAACCTCCTGATCCTCGTCGCCTGGAAGACGGCCACCACCAGGGCGACCGTCGGGGCGCCTGCCGAGGTGCACGTCTACAACTGCGTGTCCGGAGCGCAGAGCCCCATCACCTACGCGCGCGTGCGCGACCTGGTCAACAAGTGCAGCCGCACCAACCCCTTCAGCGGCGCCGTCTGGTACCCGGAAGTATCCTTCACGTCCTGGCGCGGGCTGCACGCCGTGCGCGCGGCCGCCTTCGAGACCGCCATCCTCACGGTGATGCGTGTCTGGGCGTTCGTCTTCTTCCGGGGCACCGGTGACGCCGTCCTCAGCAAAGGTACCAGGGCCTTCGAGCAGCTGCGGCGCATGCTGAGCTCCCTGGAGTTCTTCATGACGAAGCAGTGGAGCTTCTCCGACGACAATGTCCGCAGCCTAGTGGCGGGGCTGCCGCCGGAGGATCGGGCCGCATTCCCGGCCGACGTCCGCGACCTGGACTGGGACGCCTACTTCATGCACTACATGATGGGCATCAGGAAGTATGTCTGCAGGGACGCCGCCGACACTCTCCCGGAGGCCCGGCGGCGCCACTGGTGGCTGCAGCAGGCGCACCGACTGCTGCAGGTGCTGGCGGTGGTCGTCATGTGCCGGATCGTGCTAGCGCGGTCCCGGACGGCGCGGAGGTTCAGAGTCGGTGCCTGGACGCGGCTGACGTCGTGGGCTTTTAGGACGTTGTGGAGCGTCGGCGAGCTCGGTAAAGAGGCTCACCGAGGGCTATCGTCTCGACCCTTCTAAACTCAACGGATGTTTCTACGGCTGCTTGGATTCCAGGGAAAAAGAATGACGATGAAAGAACCGTCATGAAAGCAGCTGATACTGATAGGTCTCACATCCTCACGCGTGTACTCAAACCCTCCTTCATGGTGTTTGCCCAGACTCTTCCTGCCCCCCCCCTCCTTCCTCCCCCTGTGTAATGTTAAGCTGATACATTTATTTTATTCGTGTTCAGCTGCTGCTTAATGTTTCATCTGCTAAAAACTACTTCGGAAAAAAGATCTCAGCGTTAAAAAAAACCATGGGATGTACGTATTCCATCCGCATAATTTTTTGGCTATCAACATTTCCATTAAAATTCCAAAACAATACGAAAACGATTTTTGCGTCATACATTGTTGCGTCCGAATACCTTCCCATTATGACACGAATGGTGACGCCGACCGCCTGCAAGCGTAAGGGTAGGCCAGCCCGCACGACACGCGTGCGTGCAAGAGTCGCGATTGCCTACCCAGCAGGCGCTACACGTGCTCCAGCTCCACTCACTGACCTGCTGATCGTCGGGAGTCCACACCCCGCTGGTGATCGTGCAGGGCAGGTTAAGCATGGAGGACCAGTACCGCTGTCCCGCCACGGAGCCCACGAGTACAAAGCCATCCTGTCAACAACCATACCAGCAGCTCACAAACAAACTCTCTAAAAATACAAAATAAATAATAATAAACAGGAACGTTATCCGATGTATGCAATGTCAGGCCCGCCATTAAATAATTTAATTTTAGAGGATAATAAGCAGGTCTCTGAGGATGATGGATGGTCTCACCCGGTAGCAGATGAGAGCCATGCGGCCGTCATGGCTCCAGGCGAAGTTGGTGACGGGGGTGTTGCGGTCGTTGATGAGCTCCACGGACCAGCGGCCCTCGTACTTTATCCACACAAAGATGATGCCCGAACTGTCGCAGGACGCCAGCTTCTGGTAGGGCTCGTTCCACCGCACCAACACCACCTGAACACCGAACCGGTCACAAATCGGTCAGAAAGAAAACTACTGGGAAACAAAACAATGTTGTTTTTTTTTCAAAAATCCAAATCAATTAACAAAAATTTATACTAAATTTCGAAAACGGTGTATGCACAGAAACACAAGACATCGCATGAGTCGCAGCAGCAGCGTCGCCTAGCCTAGCCTAGCCTAGCCTAGCCTAGCCCAGACCTGGAGCGGTGAGATCGAGCATTGCTACCCCCCTCCCCTTCCCAACCCTTTCCACCGGAAATGACAGGAAATGGCTGCCGCTTGACGTCCCATGGGGCTCCAGTCGCTGCAGTCCGTCTTGACAGGCCGCGGCCGAGCGCCGCGCTGAGCTGCCGATCGCCGGTGACTTCTTTTTGTGATGACGATGACCATGACTTGGGCCCGAAAGCGGCTCTGGCACACGGCTCCACATGTCCTTGCCAATCTCCAAGACAAGTGTAGCGAGTGCCAATGCCGCTCTCGAGCTCCGGCACCGTCCTCGAGAGTCTTCCGGCGGTTCTCGTGCATCCTTGGCAAGGCGAAAGGGTCGTACCTCACTAAAATGAACTTCAATGTACACTCTAAAAAAAAAGAAATACACAAAAAGAGGAAAAACGGAAAAAAAGGCAGTAACAATCAGAAAATCTCATTGAAAAAAACTGGAAAATTAGAAAAACTGGAAAATTAGAAAAACTGGAAAATTAGAAAAATGGAAAATTAGAAAAATGGAAAATTAGAAAAAATGGAAAATGAGAAAAAAATGGAATTTTTTTAAAAATGGATTTATCGGAAAAACATCAGAAACATCAATTCAAAAAAATCAAATTTTGTTTTTTAAAATGGTGGTACCCTTGCATCATGGGTGAGGGACTCCTTGGTCCTAGGATATGTCCTGTCAGCCTCGGCAGCCCGAGTACCGGCTGCGACAGGCCTACACACCACCAGCGTCGTCACTACCGAGAAATATCGATTTGCGCGCAATTTTTTCCATACCATCGCTCTCGCGGGAGAGCGAGGAGGAGGAGGGGGAGGGGGGGGGATGGGGAGGGGGGGGATGGGGGGGGGGGATGGGGAGGGGGGGGATGGGGAGGGGGGGGGGGAGCCCCTGCCGACTCCTCTATTTCGGTAGACAGCACGCGCGCCGCCGGCACACGCCGCCCGGAGAGCTCCGTAAACACGTTTGGGCTGGGCGTGCTGGAGGCTCAAGGCCCCGCCGCCTAGCACTGAGCTGGGCCCCCGACCACCCTCCACCCCCACACCCACCCACCGCCCACCGGTGCCCACTGGCCAGGGGACGTCTGCTGAAAACTCTGAGAATGGAAAGGTATTATTAACAATAATAGTAAGAAAAGCAAATTATGCCCGCCTGACAGGGGCATAAGCATTCTACAGATCTATTCGGGTGATGAAGGGTTAGGGGAGGGGGGGGGGGTGTTCTTCATTCCCCCATACAATGTACAACGGGAGATGGCATGTATAGCAATGCCAATGACACGGGCTCAAGGGTAGGGGCAGTGCCGGGGGCAGTGCCGGGGGCAGTGCCGGGGGCAGTGCCGGGGGCAGCGCCGAGGGCAGCGCCGGGGGCAGTGCCGGGGGCAGCGCCGGGGGCAGCGCCGGGGGCAGTACCTGGAGCAAGCGCCGGGAGCGAGCGCCGGGGGCGGCACCGGGGGCAGCGCCGGGGGCGGCACCGGGGGCAGTACGGGGAGCAAGCGCCGGGGGCGGCACCGGGGGCAGCGCCGGGGGTAGCGCCGGGGGCAGCGCCGGGGGCAGTGCCGGGAGCAAGCTCCGGGGGCAGCGCCGGGGGCGGCACCGGGGGCAGCGCCGGGGGCAGCACCGAGGGCAGTGCCGGGGGAGCGCCGGGGGCCGTGACGCCGCCGCCCACCGAGGTCAACAGCAAGGTGGAGTCCACGGGGCCGATCCACCCTGTCCCTCGGGGGATGTCCGTGGCGGTTCCCCGAAGCCGCACATATATAGCGATATACACACCGCAAAAATTCCGGAATCCCTTCCCTTTAAAGTACCGATTTTGTCTCGAATTTTGTAGACTCTCGCCCCTCATGTTGGAAGAATTGTACACATGCCGAATCAGAGATTTTACAGAACAAACACACACCAAAAAAAATCAGAAAATAACGTTTTCAATCAAAGAAATCAACATAGAAACAAACTGCGTTTTTGCTCACGTGTGAGTGGTGGCCCCGGAGGTTGTAGTTGGTCCGGAGTGGAGAGTCGGCCGTCTTCTTGCAGTGGCTGGACGTGAAGGTGACACCCACGATGCCGCGCACGTTGCCGGTCGCCAGCCACCCCTCCTGGTAGTAGCTGTGCCGGTTCAGCTTCCAGCTTTCGTCCTGCGGCCCGAAAAAAAAACAACCACCAGACAGGATTAGAAAGTTGGCAGGGCAGTTGCGGCCGCGTTCTCCTGGTGTAGTGTCTGGTGTCTCATTGAATCGGGGCGTTGAGTCGCTGGTGGCCTTCGTGGCGCCCCCGACCAAGGCCGAGCTCCAGAAGAGGAGACTCGTATTATTTTGTGACCTCGCGGTTCGGCTCGGCGGCATGTCCAAAAATAAATGGGCCAACGCGGCGTCTCCGTGGCTGGGATGGCAGAGTCGTAGTGACGTAATGAGGCGCCCCCACAAATATAAGCAGTTTTCTTTTTCGATCGAGAGGGAGATGGCCGCGTTCTGAGGTCCCTAAGGCGATAAGAGACACGAAACCACTGTAGGTAGGCAATCCGACAAACCACCAAAAGGCTCAGATTTTTTTATTTTTAAATCAATCCAAGTTACCGAAAAAAAATTCGAACCGAAAACTCACTTTTAAAAAAATCCAAAACCCCCCAAAATTACCAAAAAGGATCACAAAAAATGCAACTTCATTCAAATTAACATGAGAGTGTACACCGCACAGCGACTGTTGAAGATTATTCACCGCACCCGGTTCCGGTCGCCACCCCGCGCTCGAGCGCCCTCGGCCAGTGGTCCCCGCGGGGCTGCTGCGCTGTTAGTTACCCATCGCTTTACGTGGGCTGTGAACAGTACGAGGGTGCCAGGGCCGGTCGGGGGCCTCACGGTGCACGTATCGATCCCCACTGCCGGACAGTCGGCTGCATATCCGGGCCTCCGGGCCTCCGGGCCTCCGGGCCTCCGGGCCTCCGGACCTCCGGGCCTCCGGGCAGCCTGGGGGCAGCCTGGGGGCAGCCTGGGGGCAGCCTGGGTGCAGCAGCGTTGTCATCCCGAATTACAGGAAAGCCATTAACTGCGCAATGTCGGCTGCCAGCGCCGCAGCCGCCCCCCAGGAGTGAAAGGGAGGGGGGGGGGGGGTACGGGGTCATTCCGGTCACTCGCACACGCACGCCATACCGACGGGGCCACACACATAGAAAGGGACGTACCGGCATAATAATTAATACGCTTTTTGCATCGGCGAGCTGGAGTTTCGTTTGATTTGTGGGCGACCCCTATTGGCACCTCCGGGCCTCCGGGCCTCCGGGCCCCCGTTTCTCTCCGCGGAGCCGGAGCCGCCTATCACAAGGTCCTATTCGATCGTGGCCGCCGCGCCCGTGACCTAGACACAGACATGCAACACGGCCTCGCCTGGGAACTCATCGTGTTTATGTGCTATTGCAGTTTGTGAAAGCGAACCGAATCGAACCGAATGCGAACAGAACCGGGGCGGTACGATCCACACGGAGAGCGGAGAGGTTCCCCTCTTTTAATTTATATATATATGTACATATATACTGTATTCTGCGCGTGCTTAGGTAATTAAAATCATACTCGCCATCACCCCCCCCCCCCATCTCTACCGACACCTAATGAATGAATCCCGCCGCCATAAAGCCGGTATTCAAACCGCAGACTTTTATCCCGGTGCCTGGCATTGACAGCTTTTCGTGTTTGTGCGAGCAGCTTTTCAGATTCACAAACAACACACCACCGGTGGCGGCGGCGGCGGTGGTGGTGGGTGGCACGTGCTCTGGCTGGCACGTGCTCTCTGTCTGCCTCTCTCTCCCTCCCCCTCCCCTTTCCGAGCCGGGTGCCGCCGTCTCTGTCCCTCTCGGTCTTAACGCCCCACTGGTTTCTGCGAGTGCGCCAGAGCGCGCGAATGAGAACAACTACGTCATCTCGTTATACCGTTTGCTCCGCGCTGCGGCCAACTGTTTCCAGGCCCCTCACCGCAGGGAGCCGTTCGCTCGTATAGGGCGTTTCGGAGACACAACTCAAGCAGCAAGAGCGAGGACAAAAACACTCCGCTAAGTAGCCCTCATGGCATGAGCGGTTCATATCAGCGAGAGCTGCAAGGAAAGGCTCCCGTACTGCAAACTCTGCACCGGTTTCGAGGAAACCCGCTCGGCAAACCCGATTTCAATGAAACTCGGCAAACACAGGTCCTCTTAACGGCAGATTATTGAAGGCCCTAAATCGCATTTGTGCTGAACCCCACCATGACAGCGGGTTGCCTGGGCCTGACCGCCTGACCGATACCAGCGTTTTGAATCGGCGCCGAGTTGCTGTGTGATATTTGCGGCTACCGTATATTATTCTGTGGATTTCTTAGGAATCCGAGCATGCCGTAACCATGATGACGGATTTGGTGCGCTGTGCGGACGCGGCCCTGGGGGCCCTGGCCAGGGGCGGATCTAGGTTCGGCTCTAGGGAGGGAGGGGGGCAATGTCCCGCTTTTTGCCTACTTACAGGCGGAAAAGTTATGCCGGTTGCCTACATTTCCTTCGGGCGCCGCCCTTGGCCCTGGCAGCACCTTCTCAACCGAAGAAAGACGAGGATTTCTAAAAGGAGATGAACTCCTGCGTGGTATGGCCAGGGTCTTCCCTTTCAGGTTTATCATGACTGGAAAGCGTGTATAAGCGTTGATTTCCGACCAGAGACATCCGAAATCCACCGCCATCTCTGTTTTGACGCTGGTGTCAGTCCGGCCTGGGGAGTTGCGACCTGCTGTCATAGCGTAGCACAGCGAGAGAGAGAGAGAGAGAGAGAGAGAGAGAGAGAGAGAGAGAGAGAGAGAGAGAGAGAGAGAGAGAGAGAGAGAGAGAGAGAGAGAGAGAGAGAGAGAGAGAGAGATGGAGAGAGAGGGAGAGAGGGAGAGAGGGAGAGAGAGAGAGAGGGGGAGAGAGACAGAGAGAGAGACGAGAGACACAGAGAGAGAGAGAGGTGGACAGAGATAGAGGAATGTGTAGTATTGTGTGCAGTATAGGAGCAGCCAGCCGTGGCGCCTGTGATCCGGCGGGTAGGCAGCGCGTTGGCACGGGTGTGTGCCGGGCTTGCCTACCCTCCCGGCGCCCCCCAACCGCCCACCGCTAGGCCAGCGCGGCTGCCGTGCATTCCTCGGAATACTGCTCAAAGATTGATCAACGGTACCTTGATTGGATGATTCAGTATACAGTACTTGCACGCGGTGACATCATTCGAGGAGGTTTGGTTAGGGCAGACTGACACGGGTGCAGTGCAAACAAGCACCCCTCCCCTCTCCAAGGCTTAGGGGTCGTTCAAAAATTACGTAATGGCATTCGACACGGGGTATCGAACTGCCCCCGCAAGTCGATCCAAGGTCAGAACCCCTGCAGAAGCCCCTGTGCGGATCATCCGAGAGGTAAACAGCTGAGGCTACGACTAGCCTCCTGGCGCCGCGGCAGTGAAACGTGCGCTCCCCTGCTTAATTCAGCAAACCAAAGTTTCATTTTTTGTTTTTGATTTTGTGCGGTTTGACAGAGCGCAGAGCGTTGGTTAGGGGGGGGGGGGGGACGGCGGGGCTGGTACAGGTTTCCCGCACGAGAGGTGTCGGGATCGCGGGTTACGGAGCGAGACACATACACACACGTACACGCACACACATTCATACACTCACTCGTAAATTCTCCTGTCCTTGTGCACGAGTCGTTAGCTCTCCTTCTGAGACAGCACGTCCTGCAAATAACATGGCGACCTTGCGGGGAAGGCTGGAAATAAGCCCGTGGGGTCGGCAGCGCTACCCGCCGTCAGTGTGAGCAGCACAGCACCCCCCATGTTTTGATGGCCAGCTAACCTCTACGGCCCCGTCCTGACGGCCCTGGTGCCTCGGGGGCGGCCAGGGCGGCCAGGGCGATCCCCGGCGAACCCCCAGGCCCTCGTCACCATCTCCAGTGTGCCCCCAGGGTGACCCGGGGTGCAGCAGGGCGGCGGCGCAGACCTTGCCGTCGTACTCACCTCTGGCAGCTCGTCGGGCACCTTGCCCATCCATGTCAGGTTGAGGATTGTGCAGTCGCACTTGGCGTTCAAGTTGCGCTCAAAGTGCACGTTCATGGCGATGGGGGAGGGTAGGGCCTACAGGGACACACGGCACTCGGGCAGCTCGGGCCCCCTCGTCGAGGACATGGCAGGTGCAGCGCCAGCACTGCCAGGCTGCCAGGACTCGCCTCCAGGACAGGCTACGGCGCTGCGGAGCTGCGGAGCTGCGGACAGCGGACAGCGGAGCGGGAGTGCCGACCCGAGACCCGACCCGAGCCCCGCCGAGCCGAGCGGAGGACTTGCGGGCCTCGGGGGTAGCGGGCAGAGCGGCCAGCCCGAGCGGTAGCGCCAGCAAGTATTGATTTTCTGCGCGGCGCCGCCTTGTCTCAGTGACATTCCCCGCAAAACCACCCCTCGGCCGCGCAGCGCCACCCCCGCCGCGTCGTGCTGTTCCCACCCCTCCGGCCACGACCAGCCTAGCCTCGCACGGGTGCTCCCTGTCGTCAATAGGGTCGAGATAGGAGGAAGCAGACGACAGCCCAGCCCAGCCCAGCCCAGGCGGGGCGGGGACTTCCCCGGCCTGGGGCGGGCGGATCGTGACGGCCTAGTCGCCGCGTCTCCCAGACGATCCCGATCCTCTCTGCAAAGAACGGAGACGCTGCTTTCGACGGGAGCATTACAATGACGCGTCTTTGACTCGAGGAATCTTCCGAACCTCCCCCCCCTCCCCAAAAAAGAAATGAGCAGGGAGAAAATGGACGGGCGCTGGGGCAGGTGGCAGCACTGCATGCCCGGCAATGGCCGCTGCACGGGGACTGGATGGGGATCAGCTGACCCGAATCTGCTGCTACTGCAGTCCGATGCCTGGGTTATACAATGGCAGACGGAGCGACCGACGAAAAGCGCTCCATCAGGGACTCTGCCCGGTCCCTGAAGCGGTACGGGAGCACCAGCAGCCACCAAAAGCGGCCGGAGCACCTCATTAAACACGTCGTGTGCAGAACCGACACTCTGCAGGGGCTGGCGCTGAAATATGCAGTAACGGTGAGTGACTAGGCCTCCGCCTGGGCGAGGTTAGGTTCCGCTCCTCGACTCTGATAATAAACACTATCTGTGTATGGGTCAGTATGTGGACCCTGGTGCATAGGACAGGCTGCCCTTTCGAGTAAGCACTCGCGGAATTTTCACGGGGTAGTCCTGCCTCCGTGCCGCTGCTGCTGCTGTTGAGGTTACATTTTGTGGTCAATGTTGGTGTCAATATTGAGCGCTGTTTTTATAAAGTATTTTGGTTTCCACTCTGATATGTCTGCTTGTCTGACAGGTTTAACTTCGATGGAACTGGTTACTTTAATTGACTGAGATCTCTTCTTTTCCAGACGGAACAAATTCGACGAGCCAACAGATTGTTTGCAAATGATAGTCTGTTTCTTAGAGAATATCTGATGATCCCTGTTCCTGATCCTGATGGGCTAATTTCTGCAGCGGGATCTTCAAGTGCCAGCCTCATTTCATCACCAGCCTCACCAATGTCCCCAAGTTCTTCAATAGAAAATGGTTTCTCGGATGAACATAGCATTGATGAATTTTTAGACAAAATAGATTCATCTATAGCTAGCACAAAGCATCAGGTTCAAAAAGTACAAGGCAGCAGCAGGTTGGTATATTTAAAAAAAAATTTATCTTATAAATTTATTTTACAATTGACCAGTAACAATCAATCTCCTGCTTGTCCAGTTTATACTCTGAAGATGATATATTTTCTCGAAAACGTCAGCCAGTTTCAAGATTACGCCAGCAAAATCAGCACCAAACTGTTGGTACATCATCCACCGAAATACTTTCAGCTCCTCATCCAATTGTTATGACTCAAGGAAGGAAAGTTCGTACCTCTTTACAGCGTCTTCAAAGAGAACAGGATGAAATGTTTGAGCTTTAAGTATTCAAAAGTCTGATATTATGCTAAAAGGTCTGGGACTTCCGTTTTTAGTTTTCTTTGTAAGATGAATGTTTGAACCAAAGGAAGAGTGTCAGAACAAGGGTGCTCTGTAAATTTATTTTTCAAGTCTTTTGAAGTATTGGTGAGAATTAGTGTTTCTGACTTTGACTGATCAGCTTTCAATCAATAACTAATCAAATAATGCATTGCTGTTTTGAATTTTATTGTCTGGTTTCCTCAAATTGACAATATGTGGGTGGGCTGTCTGTATGTTGTGTTCACCTGTGTTACAAACTGTTGACTTCAAGGCAGTGCCATCTGTGTTGGTATCCTTAACTTGTTAAAGTGTGATTTCTATTACTACTGCCTGCTCAAATGAAATCACTGTTCAGCTTCACAAAATTAAGTCAAATTATAACTGTTGTGAGCTCATGGCATAATTTTTGTTATGTTGCAGTATCCCCTTTGATTCAGACCTCTCAAGACTGTGTAGTATGTGTTCAAGCTGCCAGACCTAAATGTATAGCTTATTCCTTTGCATGTCATTCTTCCTTTTGCATAAAATTTCTGACGATTGGTTGACCTAAGGCAGCTGCAGAAGCACTAAACTATTTGAAATCGGTTTGAAAACTCTTATATTGTAGGATAGCTTATTATTAAACCAATCAACATACTATTTTATTCTTGTATAGAGATTAATGTTCACATAAAAACAATTTACTTTATTTTATGTCAGTATGAACTACTGTGCCTGTTAAATTTGTTAGGTGTTTTGAAAGAGTGAATCTAATGTTGTTTATTGTTATAGTTTGTGATTTTGATGTGTGTGAGTTGTGACTCGTAAAGAGATTCTTTACTGTAGTCATGCTCAACATTTATTCTTGCCATAGTATTGATGGCTAGGTTATCCGGCTGTGCGGGGTGTTGTCCAGAATTATGCTTTCTGTGCAACAAGCATTGATTTAAGACACTACGATTTGGTTGTATATGCAGTTGTAAACTCCAAATCAACTTGACAATTGTTGAATTGAAGTTTAGAATTTTGTTGGATTAATGTAAGTTCAAATTAATTGTGCAATTTTCATTTTTATATTAAGGGTAGCAAGACTTTTGCACCAGTAAAGAAACCAAGTGTATGGGGTGTTTTATGATATTTATGTCTGCAATTCTGGTCTGTAGCTATGTGAAATAGTATTGGTGAACAAGGAGCAAAAGTACAGGTGAAGAGGTTGATACACCCACCCAAAACATCAAAATGGGCCATTAGTTTATGAGTTTGAGTACTTTACCATATGTATGTGATAAACATTATTGGAATGTAAATATAATAAATCACCCCATCTTCTTCAGCAATGACCTTTTCAAAAAACATCCTTCATATTGCATGTTGTACCCGTACTTCAAATGCCACAAAGTTTTTGCTTAGTTATTATTACCCACCAAGATTCACAAAGAAACTGAACCTGCAGCATCTTTACTGCATTTTAAGAGGAACTCATATTCAACTTCGTCATGAAACTCATTTATTTATCATATATTGTTCTTCATTATGTTAATTATTGAAGTCTTTGTGGGCTAGTATCTGATGACGCTTGCTGGTATGCAGTGGAAATTGCCATATGTTTCATATCAGTGTTGAACTTGGCATGCAGTATTGTATAAAATGCCTAGTCAATTTAGCTAGTAAGATATCTTGACTTGCTGGTTGGAAGTTCAAAATGGAAACTCTTATGTGCTTGCCCAAAAATGACACCCATGTTTATAGAGCTTTTCTAAATCTAAATACAGTCTTCTCGATTTCTTGAAGCCAATTTCTTGCTGTTAAGACTTTAACTGTTTCTTGGGCTCTGTTGAGAACTGAGAACGGGGCCTGGGGGTATTTCTCTAGCTTCTAACCATTTCCATTTCAAATTGACTGTGAAAGTTATTTCACTCTAATCACTACTGTTCAAGATCCTGCAGATCTCTCCGTACTTTATAACCTGAACATTTCATTTCCACCTGTTGTTCAAGTTATGGACAAATTTATGTTGTGCGCTTTATTTTAACGATTCCTGTGGTGCCGTCTGTTGGGTTTCAGTAGGTCTCTTGCAAATAATAGTGTTAATTTTGAAAGAGAAGAAGGAAAGTTTTTTCTGCATATCATAATACTTAGTACTACCTACCTCTATTCTATTGGTTGAAGATATGTTTCCATCTACACAAAACCACTTTTTCATGAAAAGTTATGCACATACTACATTCCCCCTCAATCCTTGATATGGAACAATAGGGTATGATAAAAGGAATTGTTTTGTGATTAAGAGTTAGCTTACTTGACTTAATGAACACATATTTTTCTCATTTAGTTTTTTTATCATTTTCACTTGATTTAAAGTAATTTATGACTTTTGACTTTTACTTCAATTGCATAGCTCACATTATAGTGCAGAATGTTAAGGAATTGTCAGTGTCTGATGATAAGGTATTAGGCCTAGTATGTACCTGGTTTTTAAGAGCTGCAAGGTGCTATAAACTGTTTCTTTTCTTTGTTTCTTAAGTACTTTGCCTGATTGTAAAACCCTAACTAGAAATCAAATTCATGGTGAATGCTCTAAGGTCTAGTCATGGATTATGGAGGCCCCCCTGCGCCCCCCCCCCCCCCCCCTTTCCCAGTTTTTAATCTTCTTTTTTTCTTCCAAATGTGCGTGTGTGTGTACTGTGCAGCATGATTGTTCACTGTTCGCTATAACCAAGCAATTACAGAAGTAATGTTCTTTTTCAGGTGCTAACTTACAGAACCCCAAATGTTGTGTAGTGACATAATCTGTTTTTAAAAGATCAAATCCTGAGTAGTATCATTTGTAGACATTGGCTGCTGTTTGTAAACTTATCAGGAATAGCTCCAAACCACTCCCAGTGGTTGTTTTCATTGCAATAAAAATTCGAGATCGGTATACTATTGTGCGACTTTGAAAACACCTGTTAATTTACTGATACGAAGCCATTCCAGGGGGTAATCATGACAGCAAGTAAAATGTACTGGGTCATCATTGTATTTACTCTCAAATGAGTCACAATAAAATACTAAATACATTTTTTATTTTTTTTGTCTTCTAAGTATGCCCAAAGAAACTACAAGTTTACAACTGTTTCTGTAGCAAGACCTTTTGCAAGTTCTAAAAACTTTTACATGAAAGGCCACATTAATTCTGAAGTAGACAGGGCATTACAAACCCTCCAACAAGTACAGCATGAGTCAAAATGCATAATTATAAACCATTACAAAAATACAACAGATCAAATGTTAAAACTGTCTAATATTGACAACTTGATAAGTTATATGGTAAAATAAGACCAGAGAAAATAAATGACTAGGGAGCAGTCTACATTTTTCTTTCAGGTAAAATACAAAAGAGGACCTTCAGCAGACAAGTCTTCTTCTCAGTGCAGAGGCCACAGTTATGAACTCACCTGGAGTACACATTGTGTCTTGATCTTCTACATTGGTGCTGAACACATCTCAAAACCTCAGATTCAACCAAGACAAGCTGTATAGGATAAATGCATAAAGCATCACAGCCATCTATCCAACTTACGTTTCGGTGTAAGAACTATTTACAGTCCTCTTTGAGTGACGTGTGAAGGCCATTTGAGACAGTAAAAGTTTTTCCAAAACCACTATCATTTATTTTTCCTGAATCATTTTGAGGTTCATCCATTGCTGCAAGAAAGGCAATTTTGAAAATACTTAAACAGTAAAATTTCCTATGCAAGTGATTTAAGGGGAAAACATGGGCAACCTTCGGGGTGTCGCAATAGCTTCCAGTCAGACGGAAAACTGACCAAATTCAACGATCTTTCTTCATCTGTCAAGTCAGACTCACTTCTGTCAAAAGATAGACTCGCAGACGTAACAAACCTTGCTCTGCGTGAAGACTTTGCTTCAAACTACAAAGAATAAGAAGAAAGAATAATAATGAGTGAAAAGGGTAATAATTTTCAGGGCAAGAGAATATTTTATTTTTATTATAATAATTTTTTTGAAAGGAATGAACTTTACCATTTTTACATGATTAGGAGGAGGGGTCAGAGGAGGTAGTCTGTGTCTTGCTGTTGGCCTTGTCTCAGAGTTTGAAGACTGTAAGTCCTTGGGTACCACATTACTAGGGGCAGTCTTGTTTGAACGTTTCATAAATGTTCTTTTTTTAAATACCCTAGATTTTAGATCTATATAAAAAGAGGGTAAGACAACTAAAATTAGGAATCCTAAATCTGAGAGTAAAATCGAATAGATGGTGTGAATTTACTCTGTTGATTACTTCCTGCGCTTTGTTTACTACCTTCCCCAGTCTCTACTTGCATAGACTGAACAGCACTGTCTCCGCTTTTTACTGTGCCCATGGAGTCCTCATCTTTCTCTGCATCACCGTTCTGGGCAGTGAAGCCACTGTCCTGAGAATCGGATGGATGGGTTGTTTCTTCATGTAAAACCTCCTTTACTGGTTCTGTTGATGGCTGAACTGTAATTATTCTGCTGACACAACTATCCTGTAAAGCAAAGGTTACATAAAGGAAAAAAAGACAGAAAAGAAACAAAGGAATAAAAAATTAACATTTATAATTAATGCATATCATACAGGAGAACTATCTCGCAAAGGGATTATTACAGTCCCTTCAATCTCTTCACGTTGTCTGCGCTGCTCTTCAACTCTCTTCCTTCTATTTTCCTTTTCCACCAATAATTCAACTTGGGCAGTTTTGGTATCTGCTTCAACTCTACCATTAATATCATTAAAATATTTTATAATGATGCTCAATATCCATCTACATTTAAAAAAAATCAGAACCATTATTTGGCATAAGAGTTGAAACTGTAGGGTTTAGTTCAAGAACACAAGAATGCTGCTGACCTGAATCCGTTTTGTATACCTGGGTCAAGATATGCTTTGCGTATTTTTAAGTTGGGTGACGGAACAGCACAACATGTTTCAACTAAGGTTGGACACTTCTGTTCATTTACTATGGCTTCCAGATTTAGCCTTTCAACCACATCTATTTCATCAAGGGCTCCCTCAACATCCTGCTTGTTGGCAAGGCTAAAACCGAATAAAAATATTTGAACAGAGCATCACATCAAGACACATTCATTATTTTGTAGACATATTATTGAACCTACAGGAGAAGGGGTTTCCCTTTTAACTTCTCATGTATTAAAAGCTGCTGAAGCAATGAACCACTTTCACTGATTCTTGATGGATCACTAGCATCAATTACATAAATTATACCATGCACCTGAAAATTTGTTGAAGCACATGTTTAGAAAAAGCCTCAAGTCTAATATCAACAGAAATTTTTTGAAAAAGGCATGCTTACATCTACATAATATTGACTCCAAATATCTCTTATTTGAGGACCCCCACCCAAATCATAAATTACTACAGAGTAGCCTTTGTATGGGAGTGTGTAAGAGGAAAACCCAACGGTAGGAACCGTGTCATGTACATTTTCTGGAAAGTAAACAGGAACACTATCAATAAAGTTCAGTAGGAGCTGTTACCTCTCTTCTACAAAGGTGACACAGACAAGACAACCATCTCATCAAACTTGTGTTGCATACCTCTCAACAGCCCTTTTGCTGTGGCTGTTTTCCCAGAACTGTCCAAACCGACAAGAAGAAGCACAATTTTCCTGAAAAATAGAAATTACGAGATAGGAATGAGCAGCAGCCAAATGTGTCAACCTTTTTAAAACAGGTCTGTGTAAATTTAAAGGAAGACATAAAGGGTCTGGGCGTTACTAGTGCTGGCACTAGCTCACCTTCGTTTGCGGATTGTCATCCTGTTTCTCGCAAGTCTCACTTGCGCACAGCAGTTTCCCATTTTCAGAAGCCCACGACGGGTCAGGCAGCACAACTAAACATGTCACACATGCCATTCTGTGACGGTGCCGTCCCGGCAGAACATTTCAATGGCATTCCTCCAGGGAAATTTGCCCACTTAACTCAACCCTTTTGTGTGTTGTTTCCGTTCCACCTTGTTTTCAGGATCACCAACGTCAAATTAGTAATACTACGATTTCGGTGTCGTGTTCATTAAAAGATTCATCTCAATTTTTAACAAATTGACGAAACCTTGAATTAAATATTACCGTTCTCTTATATTAACCTGCAGAAACATGTTTGATGCCAATGATATTCAACTGACGTCCATTGACGAGATGTTGATCAATCTGTACTGCGATGTTTACGTATTTCCGTTGCTATGGCAACCCGTGCTGCTGTTCTGCTGGATTGTGATCTGATGTATTCATTCATGTTCTATATTCATGCGACGTGACGGTTGTGAATGGTACAGTTACCACGTTTAAGAACAGATGCCCGTGGTTCTGTCCACCCAGCACAGCATTTGACACAATGTCCAAGACTTTTGAGTGTGAGGATGTTGACACTGTCAACTGTCCTTCCTCCTGGCAATCCAACAGGTTAAGTTGCTTCTGCACGGGAGACCGGTACCACACTGAATCTAACGGGATTTACCAATTTCTCCTCAACTTCCATACTTTGATATAAAAATCCACCAGCTCTGCCCTTATTCCATTTCAGTTATTTTACAGATCATGTCAAGATACTGCTGCTCAGACGTCTGGCATTAAGTTTGTAGAGAGTGGAGTTCAGAGTAGAACTTCAGCATCAGCAGAGGTACATTTTCCTCCAATTTTGGGTATTTTATGGTTCATCATCCATTCTCTTATAATTTTCTTTTTTAACATTACAGGCTCAGACTGACAACATTCAAGGGCAGAGTCCGGGCAGTGCGGACATGACAAAACTAGCAGCATGGCTTAGTAAAATTACACCACGAGTTATTGAGGAGCTGGAGAAAAATGGCAGGAGTCGGGTATTTGATGAGTATAAACTTCAGGATACGATGGACTGCAGTATTAAGCACCTTTATACTTTAAGCTTAGAACAAAGCCATCCTCAGTACAGTGTAAGGACTTCTAAACTTCATGTATCAATTTTAGCATGGTAGATGCTAAATCTTACTTGAAACCCTATTTTAGTTTGTTACCTCTGCCATTGATTGGAGTTCTACTGGTGGTATGCTTGTTATTGCAAGAAGTGCCAAGGAGCATCCGAGCTGGTGTGACCATCCAGGCAGCATCTTCCTACATCAGACCAATAGGTGAAGATCTCCCTTTATTTTACCTCATATGTATCATGACTTTTGACCCTCTGATTCCTCTGAGCTTCCAGTGAGTTGAAGAGTCACTGTTTACGTCCCCCCCCCCCAAAAAAAAAAGAAAAAGAAAAAAAAATCATATACTGATACTATTTAGTTATTAGCAATTATTTGGAAATGCTTAAGTTTGTTTTGAAACATGACTTTCAGGCATGGAAGTAAGTCTGACTCTCCTGACCGCTTACTTGATGTAAGTTCTTGTGTTACTGCCTTAAGTGCCCATCCAAATGAGTCTTTCATCCTTGCTTGTGGAACTTATAGTGGTAAAAACATTTCTCACTCCAAAACTACGAGTTCTCTTTACCTTGTAACATAATTTTATTTAATTGAAATCACTTTATCTTTCAGGAGAAATTATAGTATGGAATTTACAAAGAGATGATCCAATTGTTATTGGTGACATGACCTTGCATAGTGAAGCTGTTGTTCATATGGAGTGGGTTCAGAATTATGGTGTGCCAAATGCACGGCCAGTTCTGGCATCTGCCTCGAGAGATGGTTCCATTGTTATTTGGACTATGAAATCATCAAGTAACACTTTGAAGGCATCACAATGGTATGTCATTGCAATTCTTATTGTAATATTTTTATTTAGTTTTTTAGTTATTTTTTTTTAAGATTTACAATTGGTGTTATTATTTGATTACAGCTTTGTTCTTCAAACTGAAAAAGATGCTATAGACTTGGGTATTATATGTGCTAAATTCAACTCCTCTAATCCTACCCTGTTTCTTGCTGGTGCTGAAGGTGGTTCTGTTGCTATTTGCAGCACAGACAGTAGACGGCCCTGCCATCGAAAGCGAAGTAACTAGCAAGCTGTTCTTGTTTGAACTTTGTTTCTTTTAGTTACTGGGCTAATTTTTTTTCTGTATTTATCTGTGTGCCAGCTTTGTTAAACAAGGAATTGGACTGCTGTGACCCAGTGCTGAACTTCCTAGATGGCCACAAAGGAACAGTAACAGGAGTTCAGTGGGTACCTGGTAGCAAGGACCTTTTCCTCAGCTGTGGAACTGACTTTGAGCTGCGTGTCTACTCATTAACTGAGGTAAGAATTGTGTTCTTTTTGAAATAAATCCATGGAATCCTTTGACCGAAATTTACCTTTTGCAGTTGAGCCTTTTGAGAATAATTCACCTTCCTGAACCATCCTGTGGATTAGAAATTATCACAAGCCATCCAAACATTGCAGTTACATGGAGTTCATTAGGATCCATCCACCTGCATGATATTCACTCGACAAAAATGTTGCCACCACTTGACATGGATAATGGATATGGGAAAGTTCCCTTGTCTGTTGTTCGTGTCCGCACTTCAAGGTACAGTTAGCTGTTCTGTCAACTAATATGTTCTATTTCACAATTTGAGCCGAGTGCATTATCTGTTTTTTCTAGCTCGCAGTTATTTGCTCTTGGCAGCTCTGAGGGTAAAGTATTTGTATGGCAGGTACCTCATGTGAATTTCTCTAATAATTGTACATGAAAAATACGTTAACCTTACACTCGGTACTGCTTGCTGAGTTTTAGAGAAGGAAGTGTAGGTAATGAAATAAAAACCCAGAATCCACATAAAAAATGAACTTTAATTTTCTCTTAAAAATTTGCGTCAATACTTATTTCCAACATCATAGTCAAGGTGTGATTGCATCAAGTGGAAGAAAAATGCATTCTAACTATGATTTGACTGCCTTTCAGATTACCTCTAATAACAAAAATACAAAAAATGTACTTCATTAAAAATTTATTCTTTAAGAAATTTTAACATGTCTTTCTTTGGCAGTGATTAGGAGAGACAACCTTTTACTACTCAGATCTATCCTAAATTTCATAACTAAGAAATTGCTGCTGACAATAATAGATAATCGAGTATGGGATTACATTTATGTTGTAAGCATATTTGTTTCTATGAGCTTGTACCTCTAAGATGTCTATCATAGAGATCAACTGGCAGCATTCTCCTCCCTTGATGCAACTATTCCTTGCTTAAGTTAGTGAGTGGAAATGAAGAAATGCAGTCACTCTCTGGTTAGAGCCATGGTTACTGGTTATCCAGGAAGGCCGATGACAGTAATGAATGATTTTGTTTCAATGTATGCATCAACACTTAAGTTAGCTCAAACATGAATGGCTCTGTTCATACTGTACATGTTTGTCAATATTCTGAACCATATTTGTTTTTAAGCATCCATAAGCTTTTTAATTGTTTTGCCAACTTTTTTTTGATTGTCTCTGAATCTAGAGTGCAGTTGCATTATTCTGACGGAACTTCAATACTCTAGGTAACATTGACTCACAAATGGGACCTTACAATGCGAAACATCTATATGACAAAATTGAATGGATTAAATCCTTGCAATGCTCAGATACACTGTTTCAGTAATGTTAATAAGCTTACCCACCATTTAGAACTTCTTAGTGAATGGGTAGATTTACATCTCTACAGAGATGAGACTTCTTTAAGATGAACAATTTAAAAGATTCAGTGCATTTCAGCAAAGTAACTCCCATAGTCAAAGACTACAAAAAACTGTTGGTAACAGGTCACAATTAAATTGCTAGGCATTCTACACAAGGGAAATTTGGATAGTCAGTTCTTGTGAATTCAACATTACACTCATGCTGTAAAAAAGTATGAAATAAAGAATAATGAGAGTCAAATTGAGCGGTTGCACACCGCTGAACACCAAATTTGTACTCAGCAGTGAAGTGCATCAACAGCATCACACTGAGTCAGTACTATGTGATGAATGCAGTGGTATAGACACTGGTGAATATAACATTTGGTGATCTACACAGGAAAATTACACACGTACACACAAGTTCACATACACACACAACACTTAATGTTTGCAAATAAAGCATACTTTCAAAAACTGACAACGGGTGTTATGAATAACTGACAAATTTGAACTTAAACATTTATCACGATGCATACTGATACTAAATCACTGTAGACGTATCTCTTTTACTTGCTCTATGATAAAGTTCATTCCTATTTCGGTGCTAGTGAACTTACTTAAGCGTGTTTAATGTCAGTGGCTGAAAGGCATAAAAGCGCTTTCAGCATACCCTGCAAAGTCTGATTTATAAGTTGCAGTTATGTTTTTCTGCAGCTTTAGCATACAAATATTTAGAAAATAGTCACTTAGAAAGAATTTTTTTGTAATGTAGCATTTTGTGCAATTTAAAAGCAAATGCAGAGGAAAATCTACTAATCCACAAAAATTTTGATCTTTCCCATGTGTTTAATAGTAATTCAGAGTCTTTTGCAAAGGCATAATCATACTGTCATAATGGAACGTTTTCTCTCTTTCCATCTACATATGCCCTCAGTCTTTCTCTGAAAAGATGAACGTCTAAAAACGCAGGAAGCTGAGGAATTTCTGCAGAGAGGCTCACTTTCCTTAATCCTCTTGGTGTTCATTAGCTAGGTGGTTCGATACAGAACGATGAAGAAGAACACTGTCATAAATTTTTAACCACTCATTGTATCCCTATTTTCCCACCTAGCATTCTTTCCTTTTCTTCCCAGGCAAACTTGGAAAGTCAATATGATATCAACATGATGCAAGACATCGGTATTTACCATTTCAGTATAAATTTGATATTCTTTGATATCATCTTAGCTTTTTGTTTTCCTGGGTTCTCTTATCTGCATTTCATTTTCAATTAAGCCTACATCAAAGAAGAAGAATGAGTGCTTTTGAAGACATGAAAACCTTGCTAGCAGAAAGAAATTATGAAGGGTAAAAGTACAAGAAGTAAATTGAAATAGAATTTTCAGTTATTGCTTTTGAAGGAGACTTGCAAAGAGAAGAGTTACTTGCATCTCTCTTGATATATGAATGGGTTGATGCTATGCTTAAAAGGTGTACCTTTGACGTTCCTAGGGCATGATGTCGTATGCTTACGTATTTGGTGTTGGGTCACTTAAAGTAAATTTCACTGCTACAATGCACATCACAATTTCTAATAGAAAATCAACCCAATCACATTAATTTGCAGACGATGATTCTCTGGTATTCTCAAATAATTACATCATAAAAGAGCCAGAGACAAATCTTTAAAAAAAATTGCCAATATGAAAAACAAAATTCTAATGAACATAGAATCCAAATTCATCCTTGGTAATTTCAAGGTATCACATTTCTCAAGGAAAAAAATTATGTACAGTTGTGCATTTATGTCATTATCTTATGTTGTCTTAAAAATGATTGTAACAGTGTTTCGTAAAGCAAGCTGAAATTCCACACTTGCGGGGAACCCGTATTGCTAAACTCAAGCGTTTTCCCTATCCTGAGCATACCACATGGTATTTTTTTTTTCTGCTGGACTCATTTTAGCCAGGCCTGTTTCATTAGTTTCTGGTCTCTTACATAGGAAATTCAAACAACAAACATGTAAAAAAAATATGTACACCTTTCAAGCAACAGTCTACGTAATATTTTCAAATATCATCATCGCGAACATAATTTCTATATGTACACAGCAATAATCATTCACTCTGCACCGAAAACCTGGTTCCAACTCGTCGTTGGTCTATGTACATGTACAAGTGTCCCAGAGAACATCCGTCCTCTATTAAAATGTTTTTGGTTTTGGTGGGTCTCACGCCCACCGTAGCGTCCTCCCCGGCAGGTACACGGCCTTGGCACTCGGCACAGCCTTGGCATGGCGTCCGAGTCTGAGTCCCTCCTCTGGCGGCGCAGGCGAAGTTGTCGAAGGCGGTCGGGGTCAGGTCGGCTTATGTTGAACCGCCTTTTCCTTTCGACTGCTGCCTGCTGTCGCCGAGGACCTGACTGGCCGTGGTCTGTCCGGACGGAACCCTCTCCCACAGCCATGGCTGCTGCGCTGCACATTACCCCAGAGCAACAAAAGCGAAAAGTGCTGGGCTGGGGTGGTCCTGTCCTGTGCGCCACTGTCCGCGACACGGGCACACGGGCGTGCGCCGAGAAAATGTCGGGAGAAAAGAAAATAGATGGCAAAGTAATTGAGTAGCTTTTCGAGTTATGTTCTCCCTGCCTCCCTTCGAGGCGGGAGTTCAGAGTCGTCCCAAACGTCATGTCTGTTTCGGGTGATTCAAGTAGCTGGAATGGGGGTAAAAAGAAGCAAAACAAAAGAGGATTGAAAAAAAAAACCAAACTAAACGTGTAAGTAAAATAGAAAATGAAACACAGTAGAAAGTAACGAGTTAAGCGGGGCGTGCTGCTCGCAGACGGGGCTGCTTAGATGTAGGAGTAGGGTCCGTCGGTGAGGGCGCTACAGAGCAATAGTCAGGAGTTGTCGTCCTTGCCTCTGGGCGCGCCTCTGTTGGGCTTGTACTCTAGACCTGGGTCGAACTGCATCAGTACGAACACCTGGAAAGCAGCAAGGGCGCGTTAAAGGAACAGAGGCGGGCTGAGAGCTGAGGCCCCGGGCCAGCCTACCCACCTGGTCAGTAGACAGCAAGGCGAAGTCATCGGGAGGGTTCGTGATGACGTATCGCTTGGTGGAGGCGTCGCACGCGCTGCTTGTGTCCCGGAACCTAGAAAACGGAGGGGGAGTGGTTGGCACGGTTCGCGCCACGGCTCCAAAATCCACCAGAGTAACGTCAAGAGAGGGGCAAAGGTGATAGCAAACCTGTACCTGTACAGCCCGATGCAGAGCATGCCGTACGACTTGAGGGCGAGGACGAAGAGGTCACCGTACTTGCCAGACTCTCCGAACTGGGCCAAGGGCCCGTCAAACAGGGATACCTGCCCGACGCGGCAGCGGTCCCGGTTGGACAGGCTGTCCAACGTGCTGTAACCAAGTGGTTGAGTGGACGGGCCCCACACAGCAGCCGCAGCAGCCGCAGCAGCGGTGGTGACAGCCGGTGGCCGCCAGGGGCCGCCCGTCCGGGCCGGGGCCTCCGGGGCCTCCGGGGCGGGGCGGAGTGCGGGCGGGACCTGGGGGAGGGAGGACTTACCTGTAGCCACCGCGGAGGCCGGCGCCCTCGGCTAGGATCAGCTCCAGCTCGGGGGTAGCACCGCCGGTGATGAGCGACCGGATCAGGGTCAGGGCGTTCTGGTTGAAGTAGGTCTGGAACGAGGCGGACTTCACTTTTAGAAACATCAGTATGCAGTTGCCAGGGAAAAAAATTCAAAAAAATCTAGAAGAGCGAACTTAAATAATAAATGACTTCAAATGACTAAAGTTCGCAACAAATAAATGTTGGAAAATTCAGAAAAAGTTCAAAGCAAAATCAGAATAAGTTCAAAGAAGAATAGAACTAAAAATGGCAAGTTTAGGCCGACATACTCGTTTAAAGAATTAAAATTAAAAAAAAAAAAATCAGCGCCATGATCTAAGTCGGTGTACATCGGGAAGGTCCAGTGATGACCCTGGCGATCTGGAACATGGCACTCACGGTGGACATGAGCGAGTCGAGCACACTGACGGCGAAGGCCGTGCCGCACGCAAAGGGCTGCGTCAGGTACAGTTCCGTGTCCGGGTCGTCGTCGTCGTCCTGGTCCAGGAACTGGACGTTGGTGTCGTTGACCAGCTCCGTGATCATGGGCACGTTGGCGCCGTACACCGAGCCGCGCCGCTGCAGCACGATGGGGCTGCCCACGGGGGTCAGCGCCGCCTCCTCGTTGTTGGCTGTCGGGGAGGTCGTTACGTAAGTTGTGGACAGGGCGCTGACGGGGCGCTGACGGGGCAGCAGAGGACTCTACTCACTCTGGCTGAGCACGCCGATGGTGTCGTCGAAGGTCATGGCCTTGATGTTGAGCGAGGCGAGGATGGCCTCCTTGTCGGCGAGGGTGGGGTCGTCGTTGCTGGGGACCTTGGCGGACAGGATGACGCACATGTCGCATAGGTTGACGTTGACGGCGCGCAGGTCGGCGCGAGACAGCGGCGACCCCTGCGAGCAACACAAGCAATCCGTGAGGCCGAAGCCCCGGCTGGCCCCGGCACCCACCCCACCCCGACACTCACGTTGAGGACAGAGATCTTGGGCAGGTTCTGCAGCATCTTCCACTCGCGCCGGATGTACTCGACGGAGCCCACGATCACGACGTGCTTGAGCTCGTGGTAGTGGAAGTTGGACGCGCGCAGCGGCATCACCAGGTTGCGCAACCCGATCAGCGGCGAGTCCGGGTCCGCGAACAGGCAGACCACGACGTGGCCGTTGAGCACCGTCATGGCGGCCTGATTGCGGTCCTGAAAGACACCGGGGACAGTCAGTAGCCCGCCTGGGAGGTAGGCCGCTGTCGTGGACCCATGCGCCGCGGTGCGGCGGTACGGCCTACCCTCGCGATGACAGGCGCTTACCAGGATGCAGTCCTCCAGGCTGCGTGCGGGGCTCCAGTGGAACATGCCGGTCGAGTCGTACTTCATCTCGGTCTTCTCGAAATCGAAGTCCTTAGCCTGGTCGTCCGCGATGCCGATTTGCAGGTTGTTGTTGGCGTTGTTGTTGCTGGTGCCGCTGGCGCCCCGGCTCGTCGGCCTGGCGACAAGTATTCGGTGCACACGAGGTTCGAGATGTGGCCGCTGGCTGCGCTGGCCGTCAGCAGGATAAATACTCTCGCGGGAAACGAAACTTTTACAGTCCCGCAAATGTAAAACGCCTATTCCGCGTTCGTTGAATCATTTACGTTCGTGTTAAAAAAAAATTAAAAATTAAAAAAAAATTAAAGACGGAGCTACATTGGCGGCAACGTCTACAGGCACAATTTAGTGAAATAGCACTAATATACCAGGTGTATCATAGGCCCCGGGCAGTTTCGGTTTTAGGCAGTCCCGCAACACACTATCTCCGTCTCTTTCTGGCTCGGCCAGATGCGTGAGACAGAAAGAGACGGAGATAGTGCTTTGCGGGACTGCCTAAAACCAAAACTGCCCGGGGCCAATGATACACTTGGTATACACCAAAAGGTGAAACTAAAAATGGAGTAGGAAACGGTTCAAGGTGGAGGCAAGAGATACTGAAGTCTTCGAAGTCTCTAGCGTGATAGCCTGTCTAGTGCACAAATTCAACGTATATATGATGGTTTTAAGGGAAAGTACGTGGCAAACTGGAAAGCAGTACCCACATACACACACACACTTGTGACATAAGTTGGCACAGGATACTAACCAGGAACCTATTCGAAAATACTCTAATCGTACGTTGCAATGCTAACTCTGAGAATCCACAATTTTTACAACAAGTGATACCAGCTCTAAAATAGTCTCTGCATAGAATAAACAATAGATTCAACACTCGGAAGTTCGATCGAATTTACATGCCATAATCCGGATATGTCTTCTACAGCGGAGGAACTTCAAACTATTAATACCTAAGCAAGCAGAGTTGCTACCGAGAGAGCCTCTTGGGTGTCTGAAGCAAAGTGGGGGTTCAAAAGGGTTCTAGGAGTGCCACCGTGTCAAACTCAGGTCCAGTTTGAGGAAACATGCAGAAACACCTTGAGCATTGGTTAACGAGCCTCCCAGGCGAAGGTTCTTGCATTACGCGGCACGGTCCGTGTAGGCCTCTGTCAGCGCCGACCACAAGAAGGAATGGTAGCGCGTAATGCAAGGACGCTTTCGCTCAGATGGTCCAAATAACCAATCGCACTAACACTTCTAAAAGTGAGAGGAAGAGGAAGGAAGATACCTTTCCCACTACAAGGTTCTATCAGCGAAGCAAGACCTACAAGCACTAGGCACTAGTTCAAGGAGCCATACCCTACCGGCTCCTGGGGTTTCTGATACTACACCTATAGAGGATAGGGCTTTAGGCAGATGGATGGAACTTAATTTCCAAGATCATTTAAAACTCTGGAACACCTTCACACAAAGGGCTAAAATTTACTACAAGTCTGTTTGGAAACTAAGTTCCTTCCGTTTTGATTGCACACCGCCCTGGGAAAATTGTCATTAACAAACACACGCCCTTTAAGGCTTACACGCCCTTTAAGGCTTACTCATGCTTTACAGAGTAGTAGTAAGGGGGGACCCTTACTACTCAGAATGTTGCAAAGACTCGTTAATTTGGGAAAATACTTCTAAAAAGCCTTGCTTCTGTCAAGTACTAAGTCTTAGCCCAGGATGGTGCGCTTTGGTAATCTAGTCGCAAAGGTACGGCATTAATTTTACACCATAGAAGAGTAGAAGAATTGGAATGATACGAAGGCATTCTAATAGAAAATAAACGGGAGCTGAGCGTACATGAGCTTTTTCACTTCATAGGCCAGATGATAACCGGAATACGTAGTATCCTCTTGAGCCCTGGAATCACAGGAGAATCACACCATGCAAGGAAGACCATATCGCCGTACGCGTCTTATATTATAAGAAGAAGCGGCAGGACCCTGTCTGGCATGGATATGCTGAGCCCGTCAGCAAAAGGGGGATAATTCTCATGCATGGTCTCTTTGCCGTCACGGAAAGAAGTCTATGTCTGACTGACTATGGTAACTAGGGAAAACGGGGATAAGCAGTGAAACTTAATGATTTTCGTCTGCTTTGCGTAAACGATAGAAAACGTTAAGATACAAAAGAAAAAGCAACGGCGGCAAGAAATAAGTGACAAAGACTGCCCTCGCACAGAGGAGGGTTGAAGGTTAGTTTAAAAAAAAATGGGACGAACGCACGTTTCGATCTTAAATTAGGGTTGTGCTGACGTTCCCTGACAGAAAAAAATAGGTATGAATAATCTTGAGGGATGATCCACCGATCGACCTGTCCTTGATTAGACAAATTCCGCTCGAAAACGTTTCGCACATCCCTAGTTTCTTTTTCGTTCGTGAAGGAAGTACTAAAGCAAGCCATGCTCATGAACATCTGAAAGAGGAAAAGCAACCGCTACCACGCTTTTCTCATATTCCGTCTTTAAATAATCTGAATTTAAACATGGTTCCCTTTATCCACTATTTAACTTCACATCCCGTCTAAAGGTAGCCAGGCCAAGGGGCAGGCAAGCAATCACCTCCATGGAAAGGAAAGAGCAAGTTTGTTGCAATCCGGGATCAAATCTAACCACTGGAAAATCCTTAGACTTTACCAATGCCACTGAAGCGCTGTTGCAATAGTGCACGACAAAAACACGCAACGATATAGTGAAATCAAACCATTGTGCTTCCGCTGCATACGAAGCTAGGGCTTAAGAGTGAACATTGCAAAGATATGTAGTGACTTTTCGTGCAGAGATGCTCAGTTGGTAGGCTAAGAAACCTGATCTGAAACCAGACTCGTCACTGCAACTCCTGTGGCGATTTGGTCTTTCCTCTCCACCCATACACGAACCGATTCTTCTAAAATATTTCGCATCACCCAAACCAAGCAGGTACACCCATGGCACAAGCCAGCCTTATGCTTTCAGGAAGCCGTCTAGCAAGTCCACCGGAACAAGCGAAACGTCAAGCGTCCTTTGCGCCCCACTGGCCAATTTTATAAACGAAACAGGACGCACTCATTTCCAGTGGGTGGCTCGTTTGCCACTAGAACATCGTCGTGGCCCAAATCTAGTACAGCACTTTTAATTCTCTTCACTTCACATCGTACCATAGTAAAACTTGCCGTCTGTTTCAGGACACGGCTCGAAAGCAGCCACGATTTCAACGGGAGTGTCAGAAAAAGAAACCGACAAGGAATTTACGTAACCTCCCCCCCCCCTCCTCTTTTAACTCACTAAACACCCTGAAGGAAGTAAGTTGGGGACTGTTCGAAAGAGTACAAATGTTAAATTCCAGCATTTCTTTAGTGCGGTGTCGGTTCGGGGGTGGACTCTGGCTCTGTACTGGACCGTACTTCTGAATGCGTTCCGAGGCAAATCTGAAAACGTATGTAAACCGTTTCTGTGCCGTTTTCGCCGCCACATAGTTGAGTAAAGCACTCACAGCTTGTTGTACCCCTGCTGGCTCGGTGATGTCAGTCCTTCGTTGCTGGTCCTCGTTGCGTTTGGCTTCACTTTGTTCACCTGCTTCGTCGAGTTAGTAAGAGCGTTGGTCATACTTCGCCCGTTCCGATTGTTTCCCAGCACTAGTAATGCAGAAAAGGAGGCGTTTATTCTATTGCAGTTTTCTCGGTAACGCAAACTTTATATGCGCGCTACTCACATGACACGTCCTCTCTGTCTTTGGCTGGTTCACCTGAAATCATGCGCAAATAGGTTTACGGCATGCTCATCATACAAAGCTACTTTTCGAGACCATTCCGGCAACTCATCTCTTCAGAAACAAAGTTTGAAGTGGCACCCAAGACAAGTCATTAAGGTGTAAGATTCGCATACACGCAAATGAAGGTAGCCGACACTAATGCATAAAACTAATAGAAAAAAGACTTTCCACTTTTAGGACCTAATAATTAAAAACTCGAACAAGAACTGGATGAAACTGATTGCACGATTGATGGCTTTACTCAACTACTCACAAAGACAACGTTAGTCGTACCAAAACAATGGGGAACAGGTAAGTGTACTGGTGTACACACCATTGCCTGGCGGTGAGTTTTACTGCATGCATTCAGCTGATACTGTCATGCAGGCTCTAATTATTTTACAGCTTTGTACATCATGGGAGCCCTCACAAGCCTCCGTTTCGGAAGGTTCGTCGTGATGTTCACTTTGCCCTCGTATTTATTCCCTTTCTAAGATGCTAGGCCCAAGGAGGAAGGAAAGGATAGTCTCACAAAATGTTCACGACATCGTGATAACATTACTACCGGGATATTTGCAATGAAGGGAACTGTTAAATATAAATGTGCCTTTATCGTATGAGAACACCAGGCTGTTAAACCCCAGTAGTGTGGACGGCTACAATTTTAAGTCGGGCTATATCGCACACGTATTTACACAGCGTCCCCGGTAAGTGCACAGTGCTGCCGGTGCTACACGTAGTGTTGTGCCCACTTCCTCCTCAGGTGCGCAACGAAACTCAAACGGCCTGCAGCGACGCTTTGAGAAGACTGCTGCCTTCTTATCCCTGAAAACACATTTCAGTCGTGTGCTTATACCTCGTATGTGAACCTTCTTTGGCAGCTCTGGCGGTGTGAAGGTGGGCGGCGGGTGGTGCTCATCTGAAATGGAGAGAAAGCACACCGGGATCAACCGCTGACGCTCCCTTAAAGGCTTTTAAGTCCCCGGATACGGACACCCATTCCCTGAGGTCAAATTCACAAGTATCGTTTCACGTGACTTTATGTAACTGTTTCTCATCCTCTACTTGAACCTTTAGAAGGACCGAAAATTGTTCTCACGAAAGGAAGTTAACATCGCTCATGCCAGAGCGACACCAGTGTTCGGATTACGCTTTCTTGTGAAGTGTTAGCGCCCTTTCCCCCCCATTTTTAATTTTTTTTGGCATACGATAAATGGTTTGGCACCGGTTACTATGGTTTTCAAATATCTGGGCAAGTATCAATTATTCTCAAATTATTCACATGTCAATCAAAGCCAGCGACGCTGTGTTACACATTAGTATCTACGTTTTCATAAGTTTATCATGCTCCCTAAAAATAAAACGAACTAGTTAGCGAGCCGATAAATACGACATGCAAGTAGTAAAGAGCATGCAGGTAGTCACGAAGCAACAATAATGCACATAAAACAGCTTGTGTGATGTTTCGGGAATTGCCTGAAACAGTTTGCACCATGTACGGAATGGATGCGTTCTGTTCTGCCAGTTAGTTACAGTACACGCGCCTCCGTGACTCTGTTGCAACCTGTATGAGGTAATTTCCATTTTTCAATAAGTTCCCCCCATTACAACTTTACTGTGATGAGCTACGCAGCAACGGATGCGGTGTCGATTGTTGACTGTGCAAGTTCGGGCTAAAAGGCAGATTGAATTGGCTTGGCAGGTGTAGACAGGGATGTACTCTTTATGTTGGACCCGCCAGCTTATGGCACAGCCAAACGTGAGGCACAAGTTGGCATTCCTTTTTTCCTAACTTACTTGTGTACGAGCTGTCCTCGCCTGAGGGTGGGCAAGGTAAAAAACAGAACACTTTCATGTCAAAAGAGAAAGAATGAGCGACATCAACATCCACCACGTTTCTTGAATGTGAGCAGCTTCCCTACGCCGATATCCTAAGGACCTTTCGGAATTTACTGTCTTATCTGCACTGCGGTGGAAAAAAAAGCATTTTTACAAAACCGTTTTGAAAGGTCGTACCTTTATGCCGGAAAAAAAGCAAAGCTCAGCGTTTTTCTTTTATTTGGCAGTCTATGCTGCTCCAACCAAGGAACGTCGTCGATATTCCATAAGTAATGACAGGAGACCGCTGCTAAACACATTGAACATCATGCAGGCCGTAAGCTGTGCTGCTTGCTGCAGCAGAGCCCACGACAGGAGGCGTTGCCACCGACGGACACACAACTTACACACTAGCACGACAAAAACATTCCCATTCAGCTACAACACCGAGAACACATGAAATACACAGGTGCATAAAAAAGCGGGGCGCTGCCTGGCTACTGATGAAAGATTACAGAGGAAGGCCGAGGCACAGTTCGAGAACAGTTGAAAAAAAAATCGTTACGTTACGGTTCCCAAGAATTTTGCGCGAGCAATTTTATTCAGAAAGATAAATGGAAACGTTTAGTTGGAGCTGGACCAGCAAATATGCACATGTCGCATTTCCACGACGACATGCTACATGTTCTACTATTTTTATGTACACAGAACATGTTAACGTGTCTGTCTCAATTAAATTTAATTGAAAAAATTAGGAAGATGTATTTGATGATAGTTACTCTGACCATGTAGTCTCACAGTGAAACGTTAATCAAAGCCAGATACATGTTTAAAAAAAATGTGGATTACACGTTTCACACACAGCAGCCAGCGACAGTAAAATATTTAGAATATTAACATCTACAAATCGTGGAACATGGCCTCTATGAAGCATATTATTTAGCGACGTAATTATTTAAAAGGTTTAAAAACCTAGAAGGATAAAAAAAGTTCAACGCCCGCTTCTGTTTAAAGTAAAGGCAAATCACGTGGAGGCCAGTTCCACATTCGTTCCCTACTCGAGCAAAGCTGAAACCGTTTCGTAAAAGAGATAATACTGGCACTGTTAAGGCGTAGGGTTAGGGACCGTGCCCATATTACGTGACCGAATTTTGGACTGCTTTTTAACCCCCCCCCGCCCCCTCGTGACGTGAATAACCTAACCTTTCCATGTATTTAAGATAGGGCGTAGTATTTGGCTTCGACCCCCCCCCAAATAAGGTCACGTAATATGGGTACGACCCCTTAGCTCTGAGCCAAATAGATCATCCATTCCTGACAAAGTGTCCAGAACACTGTTATATGTTAAAAACAAACTTTGCTCGAATAGCCTTTTTTGTTGGTGTTTTTTTTTTCAGTCCGAGGTAGAGGTGAGCTTATTGTGCTCACTTCGCAATGCAAGGTGGACAGTATCTACCAACGATTTGGTATTTCAGGTAATTTGTTTTTAAAATATTCGAGTATGTTACAGCCAGAATTTGCCGAATAACGTTGCGGAGCAGTATATCCGGAGTAACCGGTCGGATATACTTTTGGAAGTTGTTAAAAAGAAGAAGCGAGTGACAGGAAATGAAAGCGAAGATGCGCTGATAAGCCCCAAGTGGGAATTGTTTCCGCCGTATTTGGGATCCATGGAATGTATCACTCAACAATTTATAATTCTTCTTCATCTCGAAAATATAATTCATAGCTGCATTAACGGGAAAGAGTCTGACTGTAACATCTCCAGGCAAAGACTTGTATGGAGAAACGGTTCTATTAGAAAACATAACGACAGGCATTAAAGTTACTTATTAACACATGAACATCGACTATGCTTATTACTGAGAAAGCTTTGATAGTTAAATCGAATCCGAGTTAAAGCTCGAGCACCTAAACTTTAAGTACAATTTTCACAAATGTATTTAGAAACTTATCGCCAGATATTACGTAGGCGAGTTTAAAAACGTTTATTTTTGAACAAAATGTTTCGCCGTCTCGTTATAATTTGAATCTTCTAATATTCTAGTTTATGTTTCGTTTAAGGATGTGAACACGGTTTCAAGTTGACACACAAAAGTAAAGGTGGTAGTGTTTCACCGCTGTTGTGGGCTATACATGCACAGACACACTTTATACGTACTTGGCCTGAGACCCGCCATCTGCACCACGCGGACCCCCTTCCGGAACGTAGCCACTACATGGAAACAAGAAACAATCACACATTGAACACGGACCCGTGCGCAAGGACTCCCAAAGCACAACCCTCCCGGTCATGCAGACATGTCGCTCCACGAGGCACGCGTGCTAGAAGAGGTTGGGAACCCTATCGGACTGAGGAAGCGACATACAATGTGCACGGGCCCATGCTCATCAGCACCTTGGTGCACGTCATGTACATAGTTGCAATTTTCTTCCTGCGATCCTTGAGTCAAAATCTCGGGGAAATAATGAGCCGCAACCAGCTGTAAAGATCAAGAAAGAATGTATGTTCCCCACTCTCTTGGCGCCCTTGTCTCATGGTTGAATACGAATTCCTGGAAGTAGAAAGGGAAAATATGTCGCGAGTCACCACGTACGTTGTTTTATGACCACTGCTAGAGGTCTTACGTTATCACTTGCTTTCCAGTATCTCTTTTAAAAATGACATTTTTAACCCTGATTTTGCCTGGCCGATTCAGATTGCCGATTCAGGGAAGCAGACAATGATTCAGCAAAACTACTCTGCGAAGCTCTCAACGATTTCTGTTCTACCTTTCCATGTCAATCTTGTTAGGTGCTTGTAGCTATATGCTATCGGAAAGTGCACTAGAAATAATATGGTCTATATGCGAATTGCTTCACGAATTGTACGTTCGAATACAACGCAGTGAGAAATCTGAAGGGAGTCTCGAAAAAGACGAAAGCATCACCTTGTCACTGGCAAACTCACAATTTTACAGTGCACACAGCGATTCGCCGGCTAGGAGTTAAGAGGAACCGTGAGGAAGATGGGAAACATCCCAGAGTGAAGCCGAGAGCTGTCAGAAGGCCAATTGAGCTACTGTTATGGCTTAGCGCCCGGCATATGCTCTCAGCGCCACTTACCTGTCGAACAACACTACTGCTTCCCTACTCAAAGTATGTCAAATGTCGTGTGCAAAGTATAATAAAATAAGAGGAGCTAAACGTGAGTCTACCGGCTTCCCAGAGTATACTTATTTCGGGAAAAAGCAGAGAAATCCCATCAAAATCTGATTTAGCTGAGAAAACATCGGCTACTGCGGGCTTTTCCTTCTGCCTCAACAGAGAGCCAAGTAGAGTAAAAAATATCCGAAACATGGCTGGCAATTGGTTTTGGGTTGGTAAATCAGATTTGATGGCATCTCCACTTTCACCGATGTCGCTATGTGCAGCCGGGCTTGCAGCCCGGCGGGCATGGGCATGCGGCAACAACTGGAAATTGATGTCTCACCATCGGTGGTATATGAGGCCGCCAGGGACTTAGCGGCCGCCACTGCAGACAAACCAATCAGCTGTCACGGCTATCATTTACGCACATAAGCCCAGCATAGAATGACACCCATGCACTGACACTCCACTGCTCAAATATGCCTATATATAAATCATGTTTCTATATTTTCAAGACCCAAGTCAGAATGCAAAAATGCAGTTACTCGACGGTCTGTCCACGTCTAAAATTCATTTATTTCACGGACATGATTTCAAATTGTCGTCGTTGCCAAGAATGGTATCGTGTTGAACGGTAAACTTCACAGGCTTTTGTAGTATACATGTGTGACGAAAACGACACAGACTCGCAAATACTATCCTTACTGTGTTCCCTGTCAATTCACGAGCCAAATACTAGCCATCAACGCAACAGTCTGTTAAAGGTTTTAGAGGGGAGGTCGGAGGCAACGGTTAGACTACAGATCCAGGCCAAGACATGCTGTTACACCAAATAATGCTCGAGTTAGACGTGTTCCTCAGCAACAATCTCGGTTATGACTGCTTTAGGAAAAGCAAGGGATTCAAAAATAACAACTCCTTCAAACAATACAGCAGAACGCGAGCCAATCTGGGGAGATGTTTTGAGCCTCCAGAGACACCTTCACAACTCACTGGCCACCACATACGAGAATTCCTTGCAGTGACTGAGCACAAAGAGGCACAAATCTCAAGACATGCTCAAATTACTCAGAGTGTCTCTGCGTCCTGCATGGCAAGTGCGTTTCCAGGGATGTCAATGTGTCGACGCTAGCGTTCAAACGCAAACAACAGCGTAGACAAGATTCTGAAGCGAAGACGGGAGATTGATTATAGGAAAAGGTAGACAGAGAAAGATAATGAAAGCCATAGATAGACATATAGAGAGCGGAAGACTAGAAGGCAGAAGTGCGGCAGCGAGAGGAATAAGATAAGAGCGAGCAGAAAGAGAATAGGAGAGATAGAGAGATACATATAGAGACAGAAAGGAAAAGATAGGCAGGTAGGCAGCAGGAGTAGGAACACGCACAACAGATTATTAGGCGCTGCGCATACATCATTATTACCCTCTGGGTGATAGTGATCTGTTTTCACCATTCCTGACTGCATCATCAACATTCCAACATCTGTAAAAAGAGGGAAAGATTGGAAACACCAGTTTCCACAAAACAATCGACCGAGGAGCAGAAACAGAGCATAAATAAAACAAGGGCGAAAGTCGAAGTTATGATTGTGCTCCGGTGCACAAACTGCAACGCACGCTCTGAACCGAATGCGTCGTAGACGACTGTGTTTTGCATGGAGACTTTTTGTTACACACGTTTAGAGAATTTCAGATGAACCTGGATGGAACAAACAACGTTTTCACATAGGCTATTGTTCTCTCTGTTCTGAGGCGCCAAAAGCCCCAAGCTTAAGCGAGAAATGAATTGCCAACACGAGAAGGAGAACGGGGTGCCGTTTTGCCCGACTGGTAATGACCCGACTGCGGGTTTGTCCTGCCCTTTCAGTGCAACGAGTTACACTGAGGGTCGTGCACCTTATCAACCAGACGAGTTTTTAGCTCTCCACTTCCTTCTCGAAGGACTCCTTGCGCTAAGATCTATAGGGCTCTGCCACATCCAGGTTAGTCATGTTAATAACCAAGCCACCTCGAAACCTTGCACATATTACTCATGACTTTTAAGGTATCGACGATCACGGCAATCTACAGCGGCGATACCAACTACACCAAGTGATGGTAATTACTTCGCAACGGACACAAATGCCGCGCTGGTTAACACCGAACATGTGCCCCTGTGCTCTAAACGTTTTGTAGGCATAAGACAAACTCATTCCCTGTTCTATTAGGGGCCGCAACGGCTGCCGAGGTCAACACGCGGGCACAACTATCTAGTATATGTGATGAAACGGGGAACAAATTTATTATCATACTGGAATCGACGTTATATTGAGAAATTTGTCAGCGCACGTTAAAAGTAGTATAAAAATATGAAAGTCACACTCACAGTTTTTACACTTGCACTTCTTAATCAGCGTCTCGTCCCGGATGTTTTCGTGGCAAGCTTTGCAGTAGAACCAGACTCTATAAAGCGGAAAGTAAACTTCATCAGCAAGTGTCAGAATAGATTGTGATGAATCAGTTGTCGAGTCTGACATTTCCCAATGGTATGGTGGTGTAATGATAAAGAGCGAGTACAATTTTTGGAAGAAGAATGATTTATCACGTTCTTCAAAGGTTGATCATTTTATTACTTACCGTTTTACTTCGTCCGCAGATTGTGCAATGAAGAAACCTTGGGTGTTGGCTGCGATCTTTGCTCCCCGTGGATTTATTGATATCTTGCTGTCTTGACCATCTTCTCCTTTTAGTTCAATGGCCAGAAGGAGCAGCTTGAGCTTCGTAAAACACAGTCTGCACCAACAAACCACAAGTTAGTTCTATTCTAGAATGAATTCTAAGCAACTTTCGAATATTTCATGAAAAGAACTAAGTACAGTATAAAATACTAGCAAAGGAAGCCAAAGGTTAAAAAAGCTTGCGATCCACAGAAACATTTACTACAAATCAGCAATGACTCCCTTATCCGTGCATCAAGGATAGTTTAAAAGGTTCCAGTGCCGAGAACGCAGAAGTGGACTAGGTGGCGTGTCGCTGCTGAAACTAGTTAGGCGTCATTGTGGCAAAGCACCGTGGCCGCATTTGTTACGATAATCCAGCAAAAGAGGAAAACCAAGCCATGCAAGACATACAGGCTGACAGGTTTTGTTTCTACAGATTTGAAACTTGGAGACTAAGAGAACACGGATATTTCCAGTTCTCCTGATAAAGCAAAGTGGACCTCCAATTTATGTCATGCTTCTGATACACGAAACTTATGCGCTCTGATGGCGGTAAAAATCAAACAACAAAAAACGAACGTGAATAAATCTATTCTGGCCAAAGGTGGCGTGCGTTGGACAAAGTACTGGTTGATTAATAGAAACCAAAGATTAGTGTGCGGCATGTGATACAACCAAAGAGCGTGTTATACTTAACGTAAGGTTCTGAGAAAACACATTACAGACAATTTTTATTTGAACTACCTATGGTGTAAATTTAAAACGGTTGACTAAGCTGGGCATCTTCAAAAGTAAATTAGTAAATAAAGTGTTAAATTTCAATTCGGGAATGGCAGCGGACGATAAAAGAGCATAGTCTAGGGCTTTTTCTGTATGCTATGGTTGATATCAGGATACATATCCACAACTTACTCGCTAGACTGTGGAAAGGTCATGCCGGTGAACGAAGGAGAGAGAGTTTCAGTGTACATCTCGCAGCCTGTGCCCTGGAGGTAATCGTTCTGCCAAGCCTGAGTGTCGGGGGACTGCAAAACCAGAGGCGGTACGTACAGGCACGCTAGCAAAGAGATCCAAGAGTCATGCCTCAACGAGGATGGATGACGAGATGATACATGTTGCAAGCTCACAGGAAAGCCCGCAAGCGCAGAACCCAAGGCAAATAGACCGCTGAAACTTGTGTTGCACGCCCTTGCTGACAATCACAGAATCTTTACAACATTCAGGGTAGAGAAGAGTGATTGAGTTCCTCTCACCCCCCATATGTCATCGCCCGGGAGTTTATCCTCATGAGATTAATGTATTTCACACTCACATGGACCACACTGGAATTATGAGGACTCCTCGTTATAAAGCCAATTACACCTTTATTTAAAGCCTAATTACTGTACACACAGATCCTTGAACAAATGCGCAAGCTTTCAGGGATTTGGGGCGAATAATATTACACCAGATTAGAACGGCGGTAAATAACTTAAACAATAGTTATTATCAACACCCTCCCCGGAGCTAATACTAGAGCCTTTTCCAGGCGTCAGTCACCTTGGACAGTGAATACACAAACCAAAGATACTTGTGCGCGGTGCAAACACAGACGAACACGAAATGGACGAACAGGCTGGGAAGCAGGAACAGAAAAGGCGGATACCGATAGCCACATAGGTCATTCGCCGTATGATGCCCCATCATTCCTCTCCATATTAGCACTGGCCCATGAAGGCGCTTACATGTCAGAGGCGTTGCCCAGGAGCACAAATGTGATACTTAATCTGGCCGTGTTTCAGATGGCATGAAATATGCCTAAATATATTCAAGGCTCGTAAGAGAACATTTAAGAAGGGCGAATCACATTGTGTCAAGCTAAAAGCAATCTTTGAAATTTAGGTGGCGCCCATCACTTGCAACGCAGCTTCAAATGTAGCCGTCAGACCTGCTCGTGACTTACTCAGACGCCTCCGCGAAGGGCATGCCCTGAAACGAGGAACTCAGCGTCTCTGTGTACATCTCCAGTGCCGTGCCCCTCAGATAGTCATTTTGCCAGCCTTGCATGTTGGACGTAGCGACGAGGTGGGCCTTTAGCAACACAAACATTGTAAGCAACACGACTTTTTGCTGTTCCTTAAGGGTTTTTATAATTGTCGCCCGGTTTTTAAGATTTACCAGACGAGATGAGTAACGGTTTACAAACTCGAGTAGCGATTTTATTTTTCTACTATCAGTGGACGGCAAACACTGTTAAGGAGATTTGGTGGATGGGGAAAGGACATATCCTATACCTATACCTTAAAGATAAAGGGTTGGTTGATCTGTGGAGTAACCTGTGAGCTGATCTTGAAATCTTTCTCCGCCTAGAGTCGAGTGCAAGACACAGTCATGGTCGATGGCAACGACGCTACAACGCCCCACACCACACTCTGCTCAACAAACGTTGAGCTACCTTTCGATGTAGCTTACCGTTTTAAACGATCGCATAGCGAAAAGATTGGCCATCATTGTGGAAAAGCCGGGTGCCAGGCAGCTCTGGGCGATAAATCCCAGTTTCAGTTCAGCCAAGCAAATGACATCATCTCCCCGCTTCCAGTCCCAGGATGGAATGTTGAGTAAGTACGCCTGCAGAGTCGAGAAAATTGTTGTGTGGATTATGACACAGAAGGGGCTTTTTCACAGACGCTCTACAACGACAGTCAAAGGAAAGAAAACTACGTCTCATTTCCTGTTTAGGAAATATTTTTCTCTTCTGTTTCCTTAATGGAGCCTTATTGACAATGCCATTCATAAGGAACCCTACCTTGTTGTGGTACTGCATGAGCTGAATGATGACTCGAATGTCATCTGAGTAATTCTTGATGGAGATGACTCGCATGATGTTTGCGGCATCTTCAGCGTCAGGGTCTTGGCAGTACTTGTTTGCTAAGACAAGGCAAGCATCTGCCTCGTGGACCTGCGACGAGAGATGGACTGTACCACACGCCTACATCGCACACCTGCAGTGCGCGCTCTGAGGCTGTGCCAGAGAGTGCAGCCCAGGCGAGGGCCGAAGAGCACGCCAACAGGCATGTAGTTCTGTCAGTGCATTGCACATAAAGTATGAGTTGAAACGCAAGGTTTTGAACGTTGGACTAAAACTTTTGATATCTTTCAAGAAATCAGATTATCTGTTGACTGAAAGTTGTATTCTAAATTCTGGTTTCTTTTTGTGCTCGCTTGCAAATAATTATACTAAATGCAATGCTGACGTTTATACGAGAAGTATGAATCGCTAACTAAAGTAGTTAAAAAATTGTACTAGCAAGCTTCATGGAATGTTCTATTTTTCTTTTCTTCTGCAGTTCGTATATCAGTCTCTAAATCAGTCTCTAAATTATAAATTTACGGGCATGCAGATGATATAAAGAAACTAAAACATGCTTTTCCAAACCTTATCTTCACGAAGTAATAGGACGTTTTAATGCCTTGGGGAACCAAACTCAATATGAAATTTATTTCAGACGAAGATAACGAAGAAAAACAAAGACTGCGTGAATGTTAATTTTTCAAAACAAACGTAATGCTAAAAACGTGTAACACAGACACAATAAGACATAAAGAAGAGAGTTTGGATCCACCAGGATACACAGTGTCCGCAACTGGGAGTCAGCATGCAGCATGCAAAGGACAAGGATCAGCGATAGAAGAGAAGGAGAAGGCTCTCGTCACTTACCGCCTAACATGGACGAAAAAAAGTACGGAAATGGTGGGAGTCTATGGGAAAAAAGGTTATTTTTGTATCGTTTGCCGGCAACGGGAGAACCGCAAGTGTAACATCTGAATGCCAGAAGTATATCTGATTGGATGCAACCAGCTTTTTACACGGTTACTCTCCACGCCGCTAACTTGAGGGCTGTCTCCGCGATTTTGATGGACAGTTTTCTGCCAAGACAACGCAAGGCTTTCTATTTTTTAACCCAAGGGCATTGGCTGCCTCATCGTGGGTCAAACTGCCGGCAGTTTTACTGAACTTTCGTATGCTGATATACACTTCTTTACGACACAAGTCCAGACCGATGAATTTGTAATAAATATGGAAAGAGGTTGAACAAGTGAAGAATGCGAGAGGATGGATATAGACGCGGCGTTGACGAGGCAAAGACAGGATGACACATGCAGGCTGGGGCTAAAGGGTCCACACAGAGGCCAGGGAGGACAGGAGCCGACAGGACGCGACCGGAAGTTCTTGACTGCTCTTAAAGAAATGGTACAAGAAACTTGATAAGACTGGAACATTTTAGAGATGAAATAAGCTAATTGCTTCTGTTTCTTTGCTACCCAGTAAAAGGCCGTCTCCAATGTGTCGCGGAGAGCGCATGCGGGGTGTGGCTGTACACTGTTAAATCCTTGAAAATTATGTGTTTGAATCATCAATTATTTTGCTTGCAGCTTACAAATTATTAACAGCTTAAACACTCTTCACTGGGTGCATGTAGGCTTGTGAACAAGATAAATAATAATGCGACGAAATTAACTGCAATAAAAACATCCCGAATTGCTTGCAACTTTACAATCAGATGACTTGCAAACAGCTTTCAACAGTGTACGCTTTTGGGAGGTTTAGGAAGTCAAGGAGCAACAGCCAAACAAAGCAGGGCAGACACCAGTCACCGTTTCAACACCTCGCTCTAGAAGTCCTCCGAGTACGACGGATCTGCTTCGCAAGCGTGCACCACACATTGACGTAACAAGTACGCTGTTGGCGCCCAACAGTAATCCCCAGTGACCACCGCCAACGTCTAAAGCCTATCCAGCTTCTGCACATCCAGCGGGGCCCGCACATGTCTGACAGTCCGATGTACTTTTAGGTCAAGACGTAAAACATCCATACGGTGAAAACTGGTCCAGTGCTGTTTCTTCACATAAAAGGCTGAGTAATTTCACGCTTGTCTTTGCTAGTTATGATTGCTCCTAGATTTCAATTACGTGCACGACTGCAGCCATTTCGTTTTTCCCCACTACTCACGGGAATTACCCATGCACATGCCCGTCGTGAGTGAAGTAACACATGAAAACTATGCAAATATTTGGCATCTGGTCGTCTGAACAGACAAGCCCGGGCCCCACGACAGTGTCCAACTACGCGGCCTGCCCTGTACGCGTCGCGGAGACAACCTTCGGACCTATCGGGGATCGTCGCTGCCTTACCTTCACCCTTTGGAGGTCTATCGGGTTCATAATGGAGCCTTGGAAGAACTCTACTGTTGTGAAGTGTCTCTTGAAAAGTCCTTCTAGCTCCAAGTCCGGGGGCTTTCTAGCTCACCACAACAAAACATTACAATAAGTAAGTAGCAGTAAGTTTCTGTCCAAAAAAGGAAACAAAAAGTGCCACTACCATATGCGAAGGTGGGAATGGGTAAAAGGAGCAGTGGGAGGTGGTAAGGACTGTGGAAAACGTTAACTATCGACGAAAAGAGTCTTATCATATCGCAAAAAAGATGCTGAAACGCTATTTAACATTCCATGTTCTGTCTACGACTAGTTCTAGTCTATAGCTAGAATATTTCTAACGAAGTCTTGTGCGTCTGAGTCGGAACAAGTCGTTGTCTTCTCGTATGCAGATGTGACCAGTCGCGCGGCTTTTCCTGAATTTATAGTACCGGTCGTAGGTATCTGATCGCATAGAGTTGATGAAATCAATAGTTGAGTCGCCTGCTCTGTATAATTCGGTTAGGTTTTCTGTCACTGATTTAATGTGTATAACAGAAACGCTCAGATGAATAAAGTTTTAACAAAAGGAACAGGCTATGGTTCATTTCCACACACTATTGTGCTGGCCCGGTAAGTTTAGGATTGTGGGCAAGCAATCACAGGTTACGATTACAAGCACGATTTCACAAGAGATCACACTTTTGCAAAAAAAGAAAACAGAGGGCAGCACTCTCAGTGGCAATAAACACGTTCCGGCGTCACAATGTCACATCGTTTGAAATCGTGTCAGCAACAAGTGGCAGTGAAGTGCGCAAATCAGGCGTACAACTTAACAGTCTCTGCCTTGTGGTTTACCTTAACTCTTTCTAGATCTACGGCATTCATCATAGTTCCCTGAAAAAACTCCACAGTGGTGTAGTGTCGTTTGAGAAGGCCTTCTAGCTCCAGATCAGGTTCTTTCCTGCAAGAATAGGGGTAGGTTTGGGCTCTAGTCTTTTCAAATATCTACGAGATTGTCAGAGGAAGCAGGAGACAGACACAACTTTAGGAATGTAAAAGCTCACATCAATATTTGGAGCTAGTAGTGAACACCAAGAAAATATACGCAGTGTAGCCAATTAGACATATTCTAGAGTCACGAGTTAAGAAGATAAGCTTGCGAATGAGAAACGCACTATTTGCGTTGGATGTAGATCCAGCTGCGTTTTGGCAGATTAAGTGTTAAAGCATTGTCATAAATCGCCTGCCAGTGGCGTTCTTTGCAGACGCCTTCCACTTGCACCTGAACACTTAGCTGGTCGACATCCTGTTTGCAATGTTTGAGTGTGTGGGAGAAGGAAGGAGGGGGGCAGCACAAGAAAAATCTGCCATTTGCATACAAATTCCTCTCGTAAATGAAAAGTCAAATGAAACTTCGTTTTTCGCAACGGATGGCCAAAGTGAAAGCTATACGTGGACCCCATGCTAACTAAGAAACGGTTGAGGGACTTCTAAAGGCTATCGACTAACATAAAATCATGTTTGATTTCGTTGCAATTACGTGAATTGGAAGGGGAGAAAGGTGGCGGAGTAGTGACAAAAGTTGTCGTATAAAATCAAACATGCAAAATATACCCAAGGATAAAGGCCACGTAGTTTTATAAGATTTTAAATCCAGTCCAAATCCAATCAGTTTTGGCGAATTTGAATTCTTCCTTAGTCAATATCAACCTTTTATTGTGTCGTTTCCGCTCAAAGGTTCCTTTACAGGTAGACAACCCGGTAGACAACCCATTCACAAAAGCAAATGTTATATTCCTCTGACGACTTAGTTTCTCAATGGAATTCACGTGTACGTTCATTTTCATTAGCAAGGTGCAGACTTAGCTGCGAAATTGGAACATAAACCTATTTAAGCAACTGCGAAACACCTCACCTGTGCAGGAAGACCACTTCAACGTCCACGTCTTCGCGGTCTTCGTGTAAGAAGTCTTTGAGGAAGTGTGATACGGACTCGTACGTGATGTGGCCGCACACAACTATGTGTCTGTAAAAGAGAGCAATGTGAGTTTTCGAAAAAAATCGCTAAAAGAAGAGAGAGCACTGCCAACGCGGTTGCTGTTTCCAAGTATCCGCAAACAATGCTCTCAATTCTTTTAGCATCTTCTAGCTAATTTGTAAGCATTTGTTTAAACAGTTCCGGATGTTCATACATTGTTGTCTCGGTTGTTATAAAGGATTGTTAGATTCAAGAAATTTGCGTCGAAACGCACATGACTTATCTTACAGTGATTAACTAACTATTTTCTCTTAGTGACCAGCAAGAAAATCGTCGCGTCTGAATATTCTTAAGATCGCGACACGGTGCGAAATAAACACACAGGAGTTTGGCAGTCCAACACAGAAGTATGTTCGACTCAGACATTAAATGAAAGGCAAGAGGTGAAGAAGTGAGATGAAGGGAAATGGGAAGATAGAGGACAGCCCAGCCCACGACGTGTTAGCCCAGTGTAAAGGAATCACACACACCACTACCAAGTGCGTTATTTCTGTACATGATCCACAGCAGGGAACGGCATCGGTGTGTCTTCGATAAGTCGCGCAAACTCGCGCATCAAGCATGAACGGAATTGACTGGAACTGCAGGCACTAATAACGCGACTCAGTTTAACAGTGCAGTAGGAAATGGGAATTCCTGCGATGAGAATTGCATTACAACAGCCAGTCGCGTGGATCGGTTTGTTTCCACGGGACGCAATGAGATAGTACACTCAGCGTCCGCTCCTTGCTATGGTCTGGTAGAAGTGTGGGCAACGGCCATTAGTACCGCACGTACAGACAATGTGCAAAGTGAAGCGATAGCATGCATCAAACTATGTTAAAAGTGTTTGGTTAGTACGGGATGCAAACTGTCCGAACTAGGCTACCTACCTACACCCTGAGCCACACAAACGGAGCAGGAATGTTGTGTTTTAAATTGTTTGTTTGTTTTGTGTGACTCTAGGCACTGAGGAGGTCGAAGGGCATGCACGATTTGTATAACACTACTTTGCTGCCAGTGAGTAGTAAGAAGTGCGTGCCCCTTCTCCTCCCTTGTGTAAAATTGTTTGCTACTCTAGGTATTGCTAGAAATAAAATCTACTCTGCGGATATCTATCGCATAGTTTGGATACACTATCAAGTTTATTTTCAAAATTTCACGATCTACCTGGTAACAAATTTTACTGGAAAATAACGCTCGTGGAGGAGCGAAGAAACATGGTAAGAAAATTGCAGTTCGCTCGTGGTCATTCTTCATGTGTAAATGAATGCTAGCCAAACGATGCGTCTCGGACAATAAATAAAAGGAGTGATGCATATCTACTGGAAGTGCCTTTTACTTCTCTACGCAAGAGTAAAGTAATTTTTAAAAATTCACACTCTCCGAGAAACCTGTCCTGCGATTCGGTCCAACTTTCATATCCCCATCCTGACGCGATCCCCTAAGTGTCTGCCTGTATGAGAGTGTGTGTATGCTCTGTCACGATTTCATTACGTTCCTAATCGTGAGACGGGAGGAGAGCCGATTGAGGAGAAGGTTGAGTTTAGAATAGAAAAGATGAACAGCAGAGAGAAGAGAGGATTTGTGGAAATATGGAGTCGACTTGACGGTTTGTGATATGCATTTGAAAGCCGTACTGGCTAAACCCACCCGCTAAACAGTACTGTGCATCTTATCCAAACATGCTCGGATATATGGAAAGTCAAGACACGAACGCATTTCTGTTCTTCGCGTTTCCGCAACGATAACTATGTGATTTACTATGTGTCCGGCGCCGGGATGCGTCGGAAACACCGGACAAGCTGCGGTGGTTGGCAAAGGTCTTCAAGCAAAGTTAAGGACATGCAGTTTAAGAAATCTGCCGTTTCGTGGTATTAGGAATGGGTATGAACAACGCAAGCATAACCACTGGTGTTGTGAATGTACAACAAGAACGGCCCACACTTGCCGCGACTATCTATTTGCTAATCGGCATGCCTTTTAACAACGGATCAAACATTTCAACTGCTACACACCCATGAGAAAGCACCTGTGTTCACTGCTTCGATTAACAGCCCGGTGCTATCCTGCCTACGAATATTTTAAGATGTTCGGTGTGTGGAAGAAAATTGGTGAACTCTACTAGATGGTCTAGGATAGCAGGTCTAAATTAGCCTATTGTGACGGGAAACTCCATATAGACCGACCACCTACGCAGTGTGAAATAAGAGACTTAATTTATTCGAATTCAAACTTGGTCTAAGCATCTACTTCTTAAATCATACTTATTTTAAAACATTCGCGTCCTTGTTTGCAGCCACAGTTTGGGAACTTATTAACAGCTCCCATCAAGGCCACTCTTTCGGATATATTATTTACGCAGCTGTCAATCTAAACGTCGCTCTTGGACATCGGCTGATGGAAAGCTATGGATGGTCTCTGTGGGGGATTTCCAGCGCATTCTATGCTATTGGAAAGGCTCCTAGCACCCGAAAAAATAATCTACCACAAAACGTGTTGTCTGTGTCTGAATCCATATTCACAAATATGCAAACATGCTCTAAAAGAGAAAAAAGGTGTTCGAGCTAACTATGATAATTATTAAAAACAAAATTATGGAAGGAAAAAAAGTTGATGTGTAGATGGACAAACATTCAAATATTGCTATAAACACCAGGCTATTTTTTTTTTTACCGAGGGATTCTACTTGTCGACCAAAGCGGTGGATAAAAACACACAGAACGCCGCTGGGCGTGACAGTGCCAGCCTCCCAAATGCATATCATACCTTTCAGCACTAAGGGCTCACAGTGTGGGCGGGGCCGGGACGGGGACGGGGCCGGGTCGGGGGGCCGAGACAGAAAGACGGAGAGAAATAGAAGGGGGTAAATGGCTGTTTGCTTTTCTCACCTTCGACCGCGTTCGTTCTTCAGCGTGCCTCCGTATTTGGCTCTAGTTCCGATCAGATCAATAATCTCGGGGATACAACTTGCGAATATGGCCTACGCACACAAATGTGACCCCAGAGTGTGGTAACGACACACAACACACACATAAAAATATACATGACAAGGTGAGATACTGCGCCGGCGTCACAGAAACCATGGCTTGTTAGCTGGGCAACAAAGACACGTCCGTGTCGAGGGCCAAACACAGACATATAAAGCAGACATGACGTACAAAAAAAAGTTGGGGATGAAACCAAAAAGGAGCGAAAGAAAGAAAAGGTAACGGAGGGGCATGGGTCAAGATTTTTGAATGGTACTGCCTCCACAGATAGGGAACTTGAATGGACGAATTTGATCGACATCGTAGTGTTGAAGATAACACTCTCATTTACCAACGAGCCAATGTTTCTTGGTGAGCGCGCCGAGGAACTGTGGTGTGGGTGAGGGGTGGGGGCTGCAAGAGGGACAGGGGTTGTATCAGTGTCTCCTGTCGTTTGTTACGACTTATGTGAAATCTTTCGGCAGAGGTTTAGTACTCCACCTTCTCAATGCAACTTCTAACACACGTAGTGACGACATGAGCTCATTTCTCTGGTTCCACCACAAGGTGACAGCGCATAGTGAGAAGCCGAAGTCGTGGCTTACACACCCCTCAAACATTTACATTCAAAAGTTTCTCACAACGTTTTCGAGCTTTCCACCTAATTGGTGCCGGTATCTTATCCCAATTTCATCGCTATAACGATACACTGCCGGCAGGAAGTGGGGGAATAAGTTTGGAACGGGAACGCTTTTTAACGCCAGTGTGCGAAGGCGGCAGTCAAAATAGGAAAAATCCAACTTTACACGGGAAGGCTAAATAATGCTGTGCTTAGACACTTCCTTCAAAGCAATCTACGTTTCTAGGGTGAAGAAATCAAACCAATGCCTATCTAGCACCCTCATCAACTCGATTAGCAGGACTTTTCTTTAAATTTTTTTTTTTTAAAAAAACAGCATTCTCCAGCAGCAACACCTTCATCATGGCACACTCTTGTTTGGTAGCTGTTTCCAGCCTACTCTGTCTGAGAAACGAATTTTGACAGGGGCAGTAAAACACGACTTGTGTTGTCCCCCACTCGGTAAAGAAGTTACTTTACAAAGCATTATTCCTGTGGACGTCCTCATCTGCGCATCCTCAGTCTCGAAGAGCTGGCGGCTGGCGGCCACCAGCGCGCACCAACTAGGGTAAGTCGTGAAGTACACGTAAAATGGAGAAGCTAGGAAGCAGTAAGTTGCGAAATATGGCAGCTCTTGTGCAAACTACTCGGGGAAGTTAAATCAGCCAGTGAGTTCTAGCACAAATGTCTACTCTAAAACAAAAGGTAGGTAAATTAACGACATCCGTCGGGGTTTTATAGAACAATACTGTACGCCACATAAGTGAAAAATTCTAGTGCGAATTGATTTGGACATTCTTGTATCCGACAAGGCATGCCACCAAGAAACTGATACATTGGCTACAGTGGTAGATGGACTGACTCACGGGCCTCTCCTGGGGGCCCCGCAGCCCCGCCCTCCCAGTTGATTTAGGAGCCCACTTGGAATTATCAGAAGCCCTGTTCAGCTTAGTAAACTTTTTGCGGAGTACCAATTATTAGCAAAAATTTTTATAAACCACAGAATTCTTGAAGGAGGCAGTAGAAAATCAAACGGTTTGTAAATATCTCAGCTGCTGACGTGGCGGTACAATACAATGTGAGACACTCCGATACGAAACGGCAAACGATGACAAGAATGGTGTGAAATTAGTCACAGGTATGCTTCGCTGTAGCCATGTCTAATGTGCCGGGAAGGGGCGGAGCCGGGCGGGCAGGAACCGCGGGGGACCACGGGGAGGCCTGAGTATCCCAAAATGTGGAGCACGCCCCCCCCCCAAAAAAAAAAAATTGCTGTCGAAGCGAATTTTTGGGTTTATTTTGAAACCACCCGAAAAGAAAACCAATAGCGCGAATCCTAAAACCTCCGGCACGGAACTAAACGTTAAACGTTGGTTAAGGTGGCCGTTTCCACCTCTGTTTTTATCGGTACGGCCTCGTTCCCGCAACGAACTTTTGGCTCTCGCTACGGTTTTTTTTTTAGGTACCTTAAATTCTCAGAATAATTCGCTGAGGCAGCAAGTTTTTTTCTTCTGGGCGTAACAGTAACACTCTAGGGAATACGGGGAACTGGCTACACATACGCGGGGAAACCCGCCCAACGGAACAATCAACAACTCAAAAAAGGGGAAAAGAAAAAGAATGGCCATCTGGATTTGCTGTAATGAAAAGACAAAAAAGGAAAGAAAGAAGCTGATGCTGTGATGCTTGCCTCCGTCGCTCCCGCTTGTACGCCCCGCCATACTTGTTCCGCTGAGCCGCCAGCGCCGTGATCTCGGGGATCCAACTGGCAAAGACAGCCTAGTGGGCCAAAAAAAGACCAACACACACCAAAAAGGGGGAAAATAATATGAGCGAGTTATCTGGTTTAAGTTGAAAAAAAAATATGAGAAAAGAAACTTATTTGTTATGCCATACCACGTGCAACAGATAAACGAGTCATGCCGAACTGCAGGTTGGGAGAACAAATTAGGACTTTTGCTGGAATGAAAAGGCCGGCTCGGGATACTCAACAATTCACCGCTTCAGTCTACAGAGTTGTCGGTAATTTACAGTTCATTGAAATTGGACGTGATCGAACGGAACGTGGACATGCGTCCCGAGAACGGCGCGCTGCCGGTGGTGAACAGGGAGGACAACTCACCAATCCGACGAGGAGGAAGAAGACGAGGAAGGTTCTGCCGAGGACGGTGTTGCAATACACGTCTCCGTAGCCCACAGTGGACATGGTGACGATTAGAAAATAAACGCACGTCCAGTACGACAGTTGTGATGGGTTGGAAAATTCCAGTGGGTCCCCTGAGTTTTCCAGCTGCAACAGCACACACGTCATACGCCTCGACAATTTGGCTGGAGGATTACAATTGCAGTCGAATTGGCCAAAATTTCAAAGGTACAATACTGAGAAAATATGAAGGTGAAAATTTATACCAACAGACTGCTTCAAGGGAAGCTTGCTTCCTAAATTTTTGATTATTTTTTTTTTAATTTGTATACTGATTTGAAGCAGCTCGCAGAGGATGAGCACTCACCAAATGTATGATACCTGCTGCCGTCAGCCATACTGAGATAAAGATGGAAACTAACTGCGCCAGCCTGATGGAGCTGGACGTCTTGAGGATGTTCAGGTACTGCAGAATGTCTGGGACAGTCATCAAGCGCAACGCTCGCAGAAAACGCAGACCTGGGCAGATGTCGGGTGAGTGAGAAAGTGAAATACATGGCGTCAACGGGGTGTGCTTTCGGTCGATACTCACCTATCCATGTTCTATCGAGATAAATTGATACAAATGAAGGAGGTATTGTAAAGTAGTCCACAAATGAATACATTTCCAGCATAAACCAGAACTTGTCACTAGCTGCTATAAACTGTAAATGAACGTTACGCATGGTGTTAGTTATTTCGTAATTTAAAATGACTTGAGGGTGTTCTATTAAATAAAAAAAAGGGTTGCCGTTTTACTTACTCGTATAAAAAAGTACACCATAAAAAATATATTGAAAGCTAAATCTATTTGTTGAGTTATGTTGGTACTCCATGTCTGACATCTCTCCACCTCCTCACTAGAAAAATAACACAGAAAAGACCAATATATTTTCAGCGAATAATATAAAAGTGCATTTTACATGTCACATATGAGGAAGGGGTGAACGCACCTCGACGCATCTATGAAATAGATGATGAGTGAAGCGATGCTAAGAATGAACACCAGAACAACCTGCAACACAAGACAAGGGGGTGCTGTGTCAGTCATGCTACTCCGCGGCTTTGTCCTTTTGGGGCTGAATAAACAAAACTTTTGCCCCCGCGTGTATTTGCAGAGACTGCTTGCAGGCAGCCACGCACTCGCCTCACTCCATTGACCTCTTTCCGGGTCGATGCCACAGAGTTGGAGGGGGGGGGGGGGGTCTCGGGGGTACGTAGGGGGTGGATAATATACGGGCTGTGGAAGGGGGAGAAGGGGGGCGGGGGTAGAGCCAGGATCAGGGCGAGAAACGGGGACAAAGAGACAACCGAAAAGCTCAGTAGCGAGCGCAGCCTAGCGACTCGAGGGGGAAAAATGGCAGCAGTCACTATTTAACTTTTCCCGCACTAACTTCTCGACTGCATGCGAGGGCTCTTGTCCGCAGGGGGGCGCCATGGAGCCGCGGCGGAGGGATGCTGTCCTGTCTCTTTCTCTGCTACGCCCCTCAGCTATTGTCGCTCACCCCTCCGCTTCGGCCAATCCCTTCTCAATATCCGGCTTAATCCTGACGTAATCAGGGCAGTCAGTCTTCGTGTAGCCTTTTCATCAGCAGTGGCATCGCCGCCGGCCTTGGCAGACAGTCCGAGCTCTCTCTCATATTACGCCCGACGCCAGCTTCACACACAGACACACTCACCTTATGGAAAGAGGTGTGTATGTGTGTACACTTGCTGTGGGTCGTTGACCATTAGTATGTACAGGCCTGAGGAGCTGCGTCCTTGTCTGCACACTGTCTCTCTTTCTCTCTCCTCTTTCATCCCTTTACATTCTTTTTGGGGGGCTGAGTGAAAAGAAGGGGGGGGGGGGAGAGGTGCCAGTGGCAAGAGGGTACTCGTGGTTGCGACACCATTGAGGCGCCGAAAGCTTCTAAAGAGCGCGCCAGCGGTGACGATACCAGGAGGAAAACGGCTCCCTCTTCTCTTTTAAGCACTCTTCAGGTCTTCAACTCTTTCGCCCTGTTATTTTTCACATGTTGCGAATGCGTTTTATGCGATTCTGTGTTCCAGTTTCCCACTAATTTTTTTCCAGCTTGTACAGAATTTAAAAGGTGTCTTTTGTGTCTTATTCCCAACGACCATTCGACTCTAAAATTAGTACTCATTAAGTGATATCGCCGTGTTGATAACTGAGTGCTCATGAAGGAGTGCTGTGGCGTCGTCCCGCACCATATTTCATCCAAATGTCCTCGTCCCATCATACACCCGCGAATGGCGGCGCCGTACACACTGGCCAAATTAGATTTGTAAATTTTTGGAAAAGTGACATTTCGTGATTTTTTTTTTTGGCGAAATTTTCATCTGACTGCAGAGCTTATCGTGATATTTTTTAAAATGCAATTTATTTTGTGAATATTTAAAATTTGTTGGAATACGAATATTTGGAGATGGCTCCGGACTACGGAGTTTTTCTCCCTTCAGAGTCGCCCCTATCGGGGTCGCCCTTAGGATCCCTCCCTCCCTGCTCCATGGGAAGCTGACGAGGGGGGTGGGGGAGGAGGCGCGGAGCGGGCCCTTTCCCTGCGCGGGAAGTGGGTCATCGCCCAGGGCTTGGGCTGGCGCGGGGCCTGGAGCTGGGGGTGGTGGCGGGGGAGGCCGGGCCAGGGCCTGGCAGCGGCAGCGGCCGCACCGGAACCCCTCCGCTCCGCACAGCGCCACGGCCCACCCGGGACAAACAAGCTGAACCACTCTCACTGAGAGTGAAAAGAGTCATAATTGTCACCCAATTAAGAGACTTGACGAGTCTGTTCGAGAAACTTGAACTCACATTGAAGATTTGTGACGCCAGGATTCCTAAAATTGGTTCACATATCCGTGATGCGAGCCTACCATGATTTGGGTTATTTTTAGTTTTTGGTTGCTTTTCTTATTGTTCCAATTTTCTGATTTTTTTCTGATTTTTCTGCCTACAAGCTGACCTTTTTTTTTAAAAAAAAAAAAAACAGATTTTTCGGGGGGTGGACATTGATTTTTTTGTTTTTTGGAGGGAGAGAGAGAGAGAGAGAGAGAGAGAGAGAGAGAGAGAGAGAGAGAGAGAGAGGGGCCCCTCGCTCATCTCAATCGACCAGCTGCTTTCGTTTTGCAATCCTAAAGGATGCGAGGAGGCTGCTTTGAAACTGATTCGAGACCTGAGTTACTGAGCTTTGCAGCCAGAGATTTCAAAAAAACGGTGTCACACCATCCTATTTCCAAAAGAAAACACATGAGTCATGAACCAGTCATGAGCCAGGGGGGTGGCCGTGGTCACGCGCGCTAAAAAAAAAAAAAAAAAACTAACTACCAACTGCCTCACTTCTGATCACAAGAGGTCATATGTGACCCCAGTTCGATAGCTCGGACCTCTGGCCGGGTCAGGAGCGAACGCCTCATCGATAGCCTCAGACGTGATGTGTTGGCAGGAGCAGCAGGAGCACCCGCCCGACCAGCAGTGGCAGTGGTGGGGCCCGGCGTCTGTTGAGGCCGGATGAAAAATCGATGCTTCGTGTGGGACAGTAGGAAACCCTCTGCAGCCCCCCCCCCCCCCCCCCCCCCCAACCTCCCTGCAGCCCAGCCCCAGCCCGCAACCCCCCTCTCGTCCGCCGCCACCGCCTTAATCCGGAGACACGACAAACGCAGCCCCTTTCCCAAGGCTCACCCCCCCCCCCCCCCACCGCTTGGGCCCCGGAGGGGGGGGGGGGGGGGGTAAGTGAGGAAGGGTACACACGGGACGTTAGTGTATGCGTGTGTACGGAGGCACATGTTGGTCGGACCCCGCTCGGACCAATATACTAAGCGCGTTTTATCGGTTGCATATATATATATATATATATATATATATATATATATCAAAAATGAAAATCGAAAATGACGACTTTGTTTTCCAGCGACCAACAAAATTGTCCTCGGTTTGAGTTGTGCACAACTCAAACCGAAGACAATCTTGTTTGGCCGCTGGAAAACAAAGTCGTCATTTTCGATTTGGGATGCGCACAAAATTTCACGACACTTTCGACAAGTTGATCCGCTGACATATATAGAGTGTAGCTGATGAAAGATTCGATGAGAAATCTCCTTCTTTGCATTTAATTTTGATTCGGACACGAAGCGGGTATGTGACAGCCGAAGACTGCATGCCGATGGAGCACGGCATGGCAAATACAGGGAAGCTTTAAATGTTGATGTTGAATTTTGAGTAAACGCAGAAACTGCATTCATCTTTGTAATCTTCGCGAAAATACGAAAATACCGGGAGTAAACTACTAAACTGTCCGGACTGAGATCTGCATCCACTGAACTATTCTTTTCCTTCAGCTGGAAGATGAAAAATGAACAGTGATGCGTGGCGCGTACGGGTCCTGGCAAAAGGGAGGGGGAGAGGAGTCAGGAGGGTGGTCACGGCCATAGAACTGGAACACCACACTGGGTTATTGGAATTATTAAGGTCGGGAAAGAGGGGGGAAGGGGGAGGAGGGGAGGACTCTCGTGGACAGCAGTGAATGCTGGATGTAGATATAAATAAATAACTAGGGTGGTCAGGGGGGGAGGGGTAGGAGTGCGGGCTGCTGGCCAGTTCTGCTGCTATCAACGGGAGCGCAGGCCTTATAATCGCTTTAAAATACGGATTGGGATGCAATGAGGACAAGGAGGGGGCAGAAAGTGCAGGTCACAGTGAAAGGGGGCGGGGACGAGTACTCGGGGACGGTGGGAGGGCATGTGGAGGGGGACATCGATCGTGCACAAATGCCCATGATGCGACGTCCGAGTGGCCGAGCGCCGACGGCCGCTTCTAATAACGGAAATACGATGACGGTCCGGAACCAGGTGGGGCCGTCCATGGATTCCGTAGTGTCGTGCGTGTCTCTCTGTCTCACTCGCTCATCATTGCCGCTGCACTGACTATGAAAGAGGCTGTTCGGAAACTTGGCCTCACATTGAGGATTTGAGATCTGGACTGGTCTTGGTGCCGGGATTCGAAAGATGGCGTCACATATTCTTTTCTGGTGATAAATGAGAAAATTAGTAGGAGGCCTCGTCGGTCGTGACCACCCCAACTTTTATGTCTGCCGCAATTATTTAACAGAAAAGCAGGTCATGTGACCCCGTTTTTGTAATCCTGGTGCCAATCTGAATCTCACTCAGGTTTCAAATCTTGAACGAAATGCCAAGTTTTCAAAACAGAACGACTTTCATTCTAAGTCCGAATCTAACTCAGGTCTCAAATCTTGAACGAGGGCCGCGTTTTCAAAACAGCCTGTTCAAGTCTCTTATCGCCCAGAATCGGTCGATGATTTACAACTTTCATTCTCAGTCGCCGCACTGCGCCGCGCGGGGTCACCGGGGTCAGAGGTTGCAGACGGGGGACGGAACGGAAGTCAGCTCCCTGTTATTGGAAGTGACACTGACGCGGTTGCCCCATACCGTGCGGACAGTCACTGTCGTCGTCCACCGGTCTATCAGTCCATTAATAAGTCACGCACAATCAGGTCATCACCAAGTCATCACCAACGCGTCATCAACGAGTCATCGCCGAGCCCTGCTGGCCGTGGTCCCCCGCTCTAACCATATGCCTTTGAGAGGTTTTGCTCCTGTCGGCGGTGTTTATTTCTGTTACGCAGGGGGGGGGGGCTGCCGTTACCCCCTCGAGGCCGGCCCGCACTTCGGCCCTCGGACAAACAAACAGGTGATTATGGGGCTTCAAACTGCTAATTCTCTTCACACCGCTTCCCTCTTTTCTACACAGTGATTTCTTGTACGCTTTATTGATTTCACAAGTTGTGTAAAATCACGTTTTTATGCAAGCCTCGCTTTAGTTGAAATCATCATTCAATCCAAAATCATCACATTTTTAGGATCACTAACATTTGCCAATATACCAATATATCGACACGACAAGTGTTGATCACAATATGAAACTAATGTTAAACTATCATCATAGTTTAAATAATGGTGATAATCACTGTTTTAACTATAGTACAGATTTTATCCACAGTTACGTACGTTTGTTTATTCAGATATGTATGATTTAGTACATTCATGGTTAAGAATTTGCACAAAACTACGCTGTATTCTTTCGTCTCTAAGGCGCTGATAGGCAACCCATTCAACTGCGCTGCATTGGCTGGGATGGGACACCCGGTGCAAACTTGACGTTTGCGTACAAATTGTTCGACGACATAAATACTAAATACTGACTGCTGAGCCCGAAGTATCACTCGGAGTATGGTTAAAGTTTGAATTATACCGTGAGGTTCATTTTGCTTAAGTTTTATTGCGGTTAATTACACGTCTGATTAGTACTACTCCGTGAAATACTGCTTCAAACGAAGTATTTCATCCGAACTTCTCACTTTTAGTCGTATAGGGACAATTTTACACCGCTTTACTCGTTTATGCGATGCTTGTTTCAATGATGAACTAAATTTTCCATTTTAAATGAATTGGCAGATTTTATTTCCCACTATAGCTGAGGAGCAGGTCTGGGTGTCTTGCGATGCGCGCGCAAGCGGTACACAACAGCCTGCCGCGGTCATTTTTTTGGGTTACTAGATACTCCTTTGCAAATTTTAAACACAATTTAACAGAAAGGACACTGTTTTTTTTTTTTTTTTTTTTTTATTAAAATTACAATTAAGGGGCCAAATGCTTTCCAAATCCTGGGTGCTCAGTGCTACTTCGTGCCTAATGTTACATAGAATGAGTGGACGAGTAGTTGTGAACGAAATTGCCCACAGCCCATCAGTGTGTCAATCGTTATGACCGCGGGGGCGCATGGGGCCTTCACTCATGTCAGGGCGCCCGCTGGGTAGGCAGCCAACGCCTGGTGCGCTCACACATGCCGTGCGGGTCGGCCTACCCCGGCATTCGCAGGCGCTCTGTGGCCTCCAGGCCCGCCCGCCGCCTCCATGCAAGGAGCGCCCGGATGGCAAGGCAACATGCTTGAGGCATGTGCACGCCCGCTGGTGCCCGCTGGTGCCCGCTGGGCGTGTCTGCCTGCCCGACAGCTGTTTGTTCCCATCAGCACAAGAAGCGCCGGTCACAAACTACATTCTAAATGTCGGAGGAACAATTTTGTCCAAATTTTACAGTTATATGGTGCTTATCCAAGATCGAAGGCAATTTTGACACCGAAAAAGGCGACTGTTTTCTAGCTGCCGACAAAATTATCCTCTGACCTGCGCACAAAATAACTGAATTGAGCAAATATTGTTCTTATATATTGAGTGTAATCGTAACGCAACTCGACGCGGGCACGGCTGCCACAACCAGACTTGAGGCACGTTCGCCCTCCTTCTCAGAGTTCCGTGGCGCGAAGCTGGGGGCGGGCCGAGGGCGGACTGGGGGTGGGCTGGGGGCGGCTGTGGCGGGCCTCTGCGGCCACAGCCTTTGAGCAAAGGATTTATGAAATTCATGCGGTGTCGGAACCACGGCAAAGGGGCAGGAACGTATAGTATTAAAATCAGACTGTGCGGCCGACCGCGAGCGCAGAGAGAAATGTAGGAAGGAAGGGGGGAGGCGCGGAGGGGGGGGGGGAGGGGGAGAGATGGGGCAGTCGGGCTGAGCGACGTGGAGAGTGATAGTGACTCCAGGGGCTGACAGAACACGTGGGCGCCGTACCTCTCCCCAGACATACGCCTGAGAGGCACAGCAAGTTAACAAGAATATTCAAAATTGCCACCGCACCTGCCTGCGCAAGGACTCCACACACGGAGGAAAAATATTACTGGTAGCAACCAATTTTTAAGTTAATTGTCAGACAAGCAGTGAATTTTTATTCTGCGAACTAAAATTTTGCTGGGGGGAAATCTTTGTAAGCTGTACCTGCGGAACGCTATCATCCAACAAAGAGGTTCGTTCTGGGCACTAAACAATTTTTTTCTGCTTTATGCTCCTGCAACGAATCTCTTCTTCGCAGCAACTAACTTTGCGTTGGTGCAACTAAAAATTATTTCCCCGCCAAAATTTTAGTTTGCACAACAAAAACGTACTGCTTGTCTGGAAATCAACTTAAAAATTAGTTGCGACCACAAATCTTTTCTTCTCCGAGCAGCAGAGGCCAACCCTGACAGCCGCTGAGCTGAGCCCGCGGTGGGCGCTCAGCAGCGCTGCCCCACTGGGGCCCTGCAGGGGGAGAGAGGGGGGGGCGTACCAGCCCCCTCCCCCTTTCTCTGGCCCCCCCGGTCCAACGACCCCCCGGCCCCGCCTCAGGCGGGTACTACCACTACTACTGCGGGGCCGGGCCGGGCCCCGCACTGCGGTAGTCTTTCCCTTCCCTTCCCCCTGGCGTCAGCTCTGGCGTGAGCCCTGTCCCCGGACTCACCAGGATTCGTCCGGTGGTGGTCTGTCCGGAGATGAGCTCGCCCGCCCAGTCCTTGGCCTCCGTCATGAAGTTGCCCTCGAACTCCTGCTTGTTCTGGCGGGCGACCTTCTGCTCCTTCTGCTTCGGGTCGTTGGGGCCCAGCTCGGGCTCGCTCCGACAGCATAGCAGCGCGAAGGCCCGCCATAGCAGCACGATGAAGAGGCCGGCGATGAAGGTGACGATGGAGGACAGCAGGAAGCACCAGTACCGGCGCACCTGCAGGCACTCGCTGCTGGGGATGACGGTGGGCACAGCCTGAGTACCCAAGGCACCCCCCGCGGACACAGCCGCGGACACGTCGATGATGCTGTCCGTCACCTCTTCGGACATCGTCTACCCCATGGCACCCCGAGCAGCGACGGTACCGTCCGCACGTACCCGCCGTGCGCGCACCCTGCCCGCACCCTGGGCTCAGCCTGCTAGGGCTGCCGCTGGCTCCCCTTGACGCGCGCACGCAGCGGACCTGCCGACGTCTCAGCGCTTCCCGCCCGACTGAAGCCCCCAGAGAGGGTGGCGGGGCCCGGGGCCGCCCCCGGCCGCCCCCGGCCGCCCCCGGCCGCCCCCCACCGCTGCCGCGCCGCCCCCGGAGCTGCCGCTGGCTGCCGCTGGCTGCCGCCGAGCGGTGTGAGCAGGGCAGCCCCCTCCCACTGCCAGCGCCTGCCCCCCCCCCTCCCACTGCCAGCGCCTGCCCCCCCCCCCCCTCCCGGCTGCGAATCAATACTGGCAGCTGGCCAATGGGCGGGCCAGGCGCCACGTGACGTCACTTAAAAATAGACGACCCTCTGTGAGCTCCCGGGTTCCCCCCCCCCCCCCCGCTCGGCTGCGACCTTCCCGCCCCTCCACCCCCGCTCCGACAAACCATGACGTCACCTTGTTGTCAGTGCGTCGACATGTGCATCGGACTGGTCTCCTCGGCGAGCAGGAAGAAAGTGTGTGGGGCTGCCGCAGATCTGCCGGGGCAGCGGCACTCCACATGCGATCAGGCGCGGATCCAGGGGGGGGGGGGCGACGGGGGCGATCGCCCCCCCCCCCCCCCTACGGCGCCCGAAGGGCGCCCGAAAAGGTAGGCAATTCGCGTAACAATCCGCCTGAAAGTAGGCAGAAAGCGGTACATCCCCCCCCCCCTAGAGCCGCCCCTGGATCCGCGCCTGCATGCGATCCATCAGTGCCAGCCCGCCCTGGACCCGGATGGGGGCGCCTGCTAGTGTGTGACAAGGGTCACAGCAGGCGGCAGGCTGCCTTATCTCCTCTGCACGATATCAAATGTGTGTGCACTGCTAATCAAAGTGTGTGAATGTTGTCCATGCTCTTTAAATCGCAAATTATTAAGTTACACTGAAGATTCGAGACCCCAGTTGGATTCTTGACGCCAGGATTTCCAAACTGGGGTCACATGACCTTTGACCTTTTCTGTTGAGCACTAGGGAAGTTATGAGTTGGGGTGACCACATGAGGCCTAAGCCACTAACCTGTTTCCCAGCAGAATGGTCTTGTGACCCCATTTTTGGAGTCCTGGTGACAAGTTGAGTCTAACTCATATGGTTTTCACACACTTCGAGTGAATCGCGAACAGGATTTCGCCCTCCATAACAAGCTCTCCAGATACGCACCCTTGTGACCCCCCCCCCCCCGCAAAAAAGGGAGAAAAGTATTCAACTTTCGGGCAGATACGTGGTTCTACTCCCCCTCCTGTGTTTGCTTTGCTGTGATGAGCTGTGCGGGGCCTTCTTTACAAACCGCCTCCCGTGAGCGCAGAGACTGACGGAGACCCTAGCAAGCCGTGTCCGTGCACACTTTGGTGGACTTTTACGTTCTTCCCCTTAAGATCCCCCCCCCCCCCCAAAAAAAAGGAAAGTTTGTGAACGTTTGTTTCTTATCCAGCCTGTGAATGCACAACCCTTCCATCATTAGGGCGGCGGCAACAGTCTACAAGAGTGAAATTTGCGTGTGAAAGTCGGAAAGCACATGATAGGGGCCTCATCGTCTGAAGAGCAGAGTAGTAGTAGAATGGGGTGCAACAGAGAAGTAGAGAGACTGTCTCTCTACGCAGAAGCATTGGTCTGCGCCAGAGCTTCTTGGGGGCCTCCGCCTCCACCGCCTCGCCTCTCCCCAGACAACGCCAATTATCGATCCCAGACCGAGGGCTCGTCAGAGAGAGACAGAGAGAGAGAGACAGAGAGACAGAGAGTGAGGGAGAGAGAGAGAGAGAGAGACAGAGAGAGAGAGACAGAGAGACAGAGAGTGAGGGAGAGAGAGAGAGATATTGAGAGGGAAAGAGCAAGAGAGAGAGAGAGAGAGAGAGAGAGAGAGAGAGAGAGAGAGAGAGTGAGAGAGAGAGAGAGAGATATTGAGAGGGAAAGAGCAAGAGAGAGAGAGAGAGAGAGAGCGAGAGAGAGACTCGCAGCAGCAGCAGACTGCATCAAATCAGGCGCGCTTCCTGACCTTTTCCGCGATCAGCCTTCCTTCTGCCAATAATGTCAAAACAAAGATTGCCCGCGCCGCTGTAACCATGACCTCGTCCACCCGCCCGCGCCGCGTTCATCTGACCGCTTTATCAAAACCGAGTTAAGTGCGGAATCAACGGACGACGAGTCCGGGGTTAACAGAAGGAGAGAGAGAAAATATACACAGCAAAAGCGCGGCTCCGTTTTGGGTCGGGAACGAAAATAGGTCCATGGCGACCCAAAACCACTGATGGTTTCCCACGGGTGACATAGTTGTCACGAAAATGAATAAATAGAATCGGTCGCCAATGGACCTCTTTTCGTTCCCGACCCAAAACGGAGCCGCGCATTTACTGTGTATATGTGACCAAACATTATTCTTATTTCATGTTATATTTTTAACAGCAAAAGTATTCCTAAATTTTACGAAAGGCGGATTTTTTTTAAATGCGCGGGACGTGCAGTATGGTTACGCAGAAATATGATGTAGTTGCCCGAACTAATTCGTTCGTTTATTATGGAGCAATAAATTTGGTTGCGAGATCTAACACTTCGTCTAGTCAGCAAGAAGTCCGTTTAAGCGAATGTAAAACGTCCTTTTTTGCCTTTTGTTGAACGCAGGCTCGCGAGACATTATTTATCGTGGTGATGGCAAAGCATCCATCACACCAGGGTACCACTGCGCCCTGCGGCCTGCGGCCCACGGGGCTGTGCCAGGCCGTGCCTAGAGCTGCGGTGCTGTGCGGTGCTGCGTGCGCCCAAGTGCCGCACCGCGGAACGGCCACCGACAGCAGAACACCCGCCCCGCCCGCCCAAGGCCAGCCAAACACCGCGGAGGCTGCGGGGGGTCCGGAGCCCCCCTGCCGGGACGATTTGTCATCCCTTGTCACCCGAACACGGACGGGGGACTGCTCGCGCTCCGCAGGGGGGGCATCTGAAAATCACGTTAACGCCGTGATGACGTCACGGGGTTTGTGGACGACCCCGTGGACCCCCCGCCGAGGGACACAGTTTCACCGGGACAGCTCTTTCGGATCTGCACTGATTTTCTGTTTCAAAGACATTTGAAAGTATGGCGATTTCATAGTTTGCTGTACTTCTGCTCCTGCGAACGCTCTCTGACACACATTGAGGAAGGTCGATTCTGAGAGACCAGCAACCGCAGTACGGGCCAAACCGCGAGGCGAGCGCAAAGTGAGAAAAGTCAGTGAATGGTCCGCGTCCGAGAAGTCTGGATGCCCGGGCCGGCCCGGACCCCGAGGGAGGGAAATCCAGGGTAAGCGGAAGTGAGGTGGGGAGGGGAGGAGAGTGTGCACGGGCGACTAATTTTTCATACATGAAAAAGTGGAACCGCGCAGCTAACTGCTGCTTTGGGTTCGGTTTCCTGTGTGAGCGGGAAGTGTAAACGTCGTTGAATTCGTCTCACTTACTCTGTAAATTGCAATTTGTTTTTGTCGGAAGAGAACAGGTAGGCGTAAGACACGTTGTAGCGTTTTATTTGGAGTGTGGGTGGGGCCTGCCGCGACGGACCCCTGTCTTGTTTACGTCGACCAGGTTAGGTTGCCCCATAGCTTGGTAATATTATGTTAACAAGGTACACGGCATTTGCTTCAACGACAGATAAGGACGCGTGCTTTCATGAGCTGCCACGGACAGTCTTTTATTTTCACAGCTTGTCACTACCTTGGTGGGTTTGAGCAGAACTTGACTGCCAGCCGGTTCGTTTGCAAGTATGAGTTGAATTTTCTGGATACATAGCAACTTTACAGTTCTCATCAGGTAGAGAGTAATACTAGGGAATTGAAACTTTCAGAAACCGTTCGTTGTTATGGATCGAGCAGTTAAAAATTTCCCTGTAAATCTGTTCCTTAGGCATATTATATACTGTTCAATACTTGGCTTGGTTGCTTCAGTATTGGTGGGGGGAAATATATTTTCCTCCCTGGTTGTTAATTCATTGCAGTTATGAAATTTGTCAACAGCTGTGCGGAATAGTAGTTGACTTACAAACCGACAATGGAAGAAGAGAAAGATGAAGGTGGCAGCAGCAGGGGCACTGCTGAGGACAACGAGACCACAGAAGGACTCGATGAGGAAAAGGCCGACGAGGACCGGTTGAATGAAGAGTCATCAAAGGGAGAAGGACAGTGCTATTGGTGAGTACATTCTGGTTTAAATGTCAAACTTGTTTTTTCTGGATACAACTTTGTCATTAATGTTAGATTATTTTCACAGTGGCAAAGAACGCAACCTCAACATAGCTGAGCTTCTGTGTGCCAGTTGTGGTCGATGGTTTCATGAATCATGCATAACTTATCAGCTTGGAAAGTTGGTTCCCTTCATGACAAATTATACCTTTTTCTGTAAAAATTGTTCAGCATCGGGTCTGGAGAGTTTCAAGAAGACTCAAGCAGGTGAGAGAATAATATCACAGAACAATACCCTTTTTCCCTTTGTGTTAACTGCAGAAGAGTTTTACAAATGTAATACCTATGTTTGCCTTTACTAGCTTTCCCACAAATGATTCTGACTGCTTTGGGTAATTTGACCCAAAAAGCAGTGAAAGATGGAAATTCAAGAAAACAATTTGCAAAAGATCAACATATTATTCCATATATAGATCAACACTGGGAAGCAATGACAACCATGTCACGAAGAGTAACACAATCTTGGCATGCTACTGTAAGTAGAATACCAAATTTAATCTAGTAAGTTTTATTCTGCACTTCTTTTGTGAGATTTGAAAAATGAAAGAACTCCCCTCTCTCTAGATCCACCGAGCTCTCCTGAAGGATTCTGGCACATTATTTGAGTGTCAGAGTCAGGGTACAGACAAAGAAACCTTTGGCCTGAAGCATACTGTAACTGACATTAAACCAAACTATGAGGCAATGATTAAAAGTGGTACCTTAAAAATGACTGATGTTGGAGTCCAACAAGGTGAATAACAAGAACTATTTATACATTTCATTTGCCTTGTGTTCACACTGATATTTAAAGTCTGTATTTGTTGAGACAGCAAGGGACACCACTGCCACAAAAGGTCGAGGCACTAAAAGGAAATTACCAGACCAGGGAAGTGGTGTAATTGGCAAAAGAGGCCGTGCTGCTGCTGGAGAAAGTGCCCCGAAATTACCAGCTCATGGTTACCCTTTAGAGCACCCTTTCAACAAGGACGGCTACCGATACATCCTGGCAGAGCCTGATTCTCATGCACCTTTCAGACAGGTTTGAGATACTCATTGTGTATTTTATTTTTCTTGTTTTCCTCATATATTCATTACTCTCATTTGTGGTCTTCGATGTGCAGGAATTTGATGAAAGCAATGAGTGGTCTGGAAAGCCAATTCCAGGCTGGCTTTATCGCATGCTCAGTCCCAGCCAAGTACTCTTGGCACTTCATGATCGCGCTCCTCAGTTGAAAGTATCAGAAGACAGACTGTCTGTGACTGGTGAAAAAGGCTACTGCATGATTCGTGCTACTCATAGTCAGTGTTTACTTCTGAATATCAATAAGATGAGAATTTTCAACATGCTTTAAAATTTGGCAACTGATGTTTCAATTTGTTTTAGGTGTAAGCAAAGGCCATTGGTATTATGAAGTTACAATTGATGAGATGCCCGAAGGTTCTGCCACTCGCCTTGGCTGGGCCCAAGAGTATGGTAACTTGCAAGCTCCTTTAGGTTATGATAAATTTGGCTACTCTTGGAGATCAAGGTAATTTCGAATGAACAGAAACCATCAAGGCATTTAGTCACATTAAAAAAATGTGATAATTATGTGATTTGAAAATTTTTCAGGAAGGGTACCCGATTCCACGAGTGCCATGGAAAGCACTATAGCTCTGGCTACGGCGAAGGCGACACCCTCGGCTTTCTAATCGTCCTTCCTGAACTTCATGACCATAACTACATGCCACCTGTCTATAAGGATAAGGTATAACTTGGAAAAAAAAATTGATCTAAAGATGCAGTGATAAACTTTTTACTATTGGAAAATAATTGCATTGCAGCCCTTAGTGAAGTTTAAAAGCCACTTATATTATGAAGAAAAGGATCAAGTTCAGGAAACATTGAAGAATTTAAAACCACTCTCTGGGAGCAAGGTAGTATTTTTCAAAAATGGTCAATGCCAAGGTGAGGCATATACAGATATTTATTTTGGACCATATTACCCAGCCATATCTGTGCACAAAAGTTGTACAGTCACATGTAATTTTGGGCCCAAATTTAAGTATCCACCTAAAGACTATGAGTTCAGAGGGGTAAGTGTTTCATATTCTCATGTATAAATTTACTTTTTTACTGGTTGTAAATTTTGGTTAAAACTGTACCTCATTTTTTCTATTTGGACAGATGAATGAAAAGGCAGAAGAAGCAATTATTGAGCAGACAATGGCCAATATGCTGTGGCTAACTGAGCACGATGGTAAACTGAGACTAGACACCTACTGTGCCTAGTTCAGTCTGAAGTGACAAACTTGGTACACATTTTAAACTGTTGCAGTCAAATGAAGTTCTTTTATACCATATTATTACTGAAAGATCTGCTATACATCCTTGATGAAATTATGAAAATGAAATGAGAATGATTTGCAATATGTAATTTTAATTTTAAGAGTGTGTAATTGCATTGGAGTTTACGAAATTGTAAGTAGAATGATGGCTATAATGAAATACATTCTATCTGTTTTCAAAATGTGTTGTGCATTTTGGTTGTCATTTAATTTTAGACCTCTAAACACCGAATTAAACTCTCCTACCACGAACAGTCATTTCATTTCTTAAGTAGTACAAAAAATCTTTGTAAGGGCGGTCAGTCTCATAATGTGATGACGAGATACCTAGAGTCTGACGTGTCCTCTTGTGTGTCAGGAGAAGTTGGACATTGATGGAAGTTGATACCAGAACAAACCAGTGAAGCGTCATTGCCTGAAATAATAATATTTTTAAGGGTTAAGTTCAGCACTTTAAATCCTTAGAAAGTGAACAACACAGAACTATATGTTTATACTTACTGATGGAACAATTGCATAAATCACAATGAAGGAAAGGGAGCAAGCCCGTTTTAAATTAAGCAAATACAAAGGCTCTGGTTTAAATGGGAGACTGGCTCTCTTAAATGTCATTGCCATGCCCTCTTGCGACCGTAACTTTTTCCAGGCTTCAACCTAAGAGAAATGTTGAAAGAAGTTAAAGACTCCAAAACCAAGTAGTTGTTAGTAAAGAAAAATTTGAACACCAATAAAACACTCCCAGTACCTCAAGTAATAGCATGTTTAAGGAGGCATTTACAATGGGAAAAACAAACCCAGGGACACCAAGCAAGGCACCCCACGGCAAAACAGCACTAGCTACGTCTGAAAAAGCAAATACCAGAACATAAGAAGAGAGAGAATCAAGAAAAACATGATTAGCACAATTATTAGTTGGATGAGACAAACTGACCTAGAGAAGGATCCGAAATTAAAGCTCGAACCCCCAAAGAAGTAATTAAAAAATGTACTATCTGAAACACAATCGTTGTGTATAACTTATATTTTTCACAGCCGTACATGGTGGACAAGTCCTTGTTTGTCTCAGTAATCTGAAAAAATCAAAACATTATGCTGTTAGGTACAATCAGGAGTAACAGAACGGTCCATAGCTTCATCAAATAGGAAACGAGAAAATTTACATGTGCGAGAGCACTGCTAGTGATGTTAACTCTGAGTACAGAAGACACAAGCGCAGATGCCTCACCATTTTAATACCTGCACGAGTCGGTGCGCGCATCACTGGTGCCCTGATCGCCACCATGTCCGCTTCTAGCTTTTCTTTTCCAGCAGTCCACCGCGCCTGGGAGACAGAAAAGAACCATCTTACTGTGGCCGCTGCATTTACAAGGACAAATTCGTTGCAGAGCAGCTCTGTACCAGGTAGATGTACGCCGGGACGCTGAAGAGCAGCTGCAGGGCGGCGCTGCACAGCACGATGTCCGCGGCCCACGGCAGCCCCGTCGCGGCCTCGGTCCACTCGTACAGGTGCTTGACGGCGTTGACGGGGGCCGACTGCTGGGCGTCCTCGAAGCTGGTGAGCTTGGCCTCCCTCAGGACACTGATGACACTGCTGATGATGATGGTTCGCGTCTGCTGCAGCTGGTGCAGCTGCTGGGGGCACGGGCATGACAGTGGGGGCTGCCGCGGCCTCGACAAGACGGGGAAGCCGAGGAATGGGAGCCGCTGACGCGAACACTGAGGGGGGTGGACATGGCCGGGTACGACGGCCTGGTGAAGGTGCACCTGGTGGTGGTATAACCTTCCGCCCCCTGCTTGCAGGCCGGCGGCTGCCGCAGGGGAACAGCCGTGTCCGCCGAGGCCGCTGCGTCTGACGCTAGCGTGGACGTGCTGGAGGCGGCGCACGCCCCGCACCACGTGACACTCCATCGCATGGGCAGGACACTTCAGAAACATCCCAAACATGCACTCGGTGAGCTTCTGCAGCTTCTGCTTTTGTTTACTACTACTAAACACCACCAGTGCCGCGAGCGCCAGCAGTGACCTCTGGTGGCCTGCCCCGAAAGTATGAGACAGAGAGAATGAGAAATTAATGGCAGCTGAGACTTGCTGGGGCTTCCCCGGTTTCCCCCATGCCTTGCTAAAGTCGAGGAAAATGGCCATGACTTTTTTCGTTTTTTGCCTGGCTGAAGTAGCTAAATGGACTAAGGAACAAACTGCATCTGCAGTAGACTTTTGAGCATGGTAACCATATTGAACTTCTTCAATTACCTTATTTTTTTGTAAGGAAGTTGGTGAGCTGCTCTAGCAGAAATTTTTCAATTAGTTTTGAAAAACCTGAGATCACTGTTAAGCGTCGAACGTTTTGTGGGTTTTGCCTATCGACTTTTTAAAGTAAGGGTTTGTTCTTAGTGATTTTCATCAACGTCTGATATTCTCCTTGTGAGAATATTGGGTTGAAAATATAAAGAAGTGGTTTGATAAGCTCTTCTTTACAGAATTTGATTATATTATCTATATTCATTTCTCCTTGTTTGGAGATGTGTGGCAAGCATGCAGATGCAAAACCGATCTTGACCCTCTTCAATTCAGTCTGTTGCTTCTTTGGTGAAGCCACCTCGTGGCAGCAATGTCACAGGAGAAGAGATGCTGGAAGCACTGTTGAACACCACAGACTTGCTTTCTGAAAAATATGAACAGCGTCATGAACAGTTTGAGAAAGAACTGGATAATTTGTTGAACAATGGAGCAGAGCTAATAGAATGCCAGAGTGATAGATGAAAAGGCACTCAGAATGTTTTCTGGTTACGAGGCGAGGAAAGCTAGAAGATTTACAGTGGCAAAAACCGGCATGCTTTGGAAAGTTGCAGGAAGACAAAAACATCAGAAACCAAAAGGATTCCCTCATTGATGTAAGTAGTGAAGGTTCCCTTTCAAAACCATCAGATGGTCTATTGTAGTTTGTAGTATATGAACTTAAAATTATATGCAACACTCTTTTCACCAACTCATCTGACACCCTTCTCTATGAAGGTTTTTTTTAAAAAATAATAATAATCTTCTCCACAAAAATTAACTATTCTCGGTGCCTTTACTTTTCATATCTTATACTTTGTTTTACTTTCAGTTTTGGAAAATGCAAAAGGACATCTATTTGAGGAGGTGGGATCTGAGGAGCTTGAAAACAAGAATGATATTTGCTGCAAAAATTTTAAACGGAAAAAAAATATGAAGAAACAGATACGAGGCAAAGACTTAAGGACATCATGAAAAAGTACAAATTAATGGCATCATCCAAATCATAATTTCACTGCCTGCTGCAACTCTAGTCAGTTGATCCTTACAGTATTTAAAATAAATATTTTTTATGTTAACTGATCAAAACTTATTTCTTCATATACATGCTTTCCTTTACCCCAAAGCTCAGAGTAATATCATTACAAAGTACATCTGTAAATCTGCATTGCTCATTTGACAGATTATTGCATATTGATGAAAGTAACAGCCACACGCCACGACAGAAGTACACACAAAACTGTGGTGACACACAGCACACTCCAAAATGTAACTTTTGATTTCTCCTTCTCCGTGTCGCCTCTCTCTCTCTCTCTCTCTCTCTCTCTCTCTCTCTCTCTCTCTCTCTCTCTCTCTCTCTCTCTCTCTCTCTCTCCCTCTACTCAAAAATATTTCATACTTACGAAACATAAACACTTCCTGGTATGAAAAGTTTAGACTGACGTTTACTTACAGAAACAGGGTGCAGAACCTGACTTTGCTTCATCGTGATAATTCTCGCAATTTTTTCAAAATCGGAATTGTCTTTTAAGTGGCCGTTGACTATTGAGATATAATTTTAGTCGTACGCCCATTGCGATCGATTGCAGGAACCCTTTTTGCTCAAAGGGAACTTTATAGACGAGGAGTGCATCGTTTGCACGTCTGGTCGGGAGTTGTCTCTGCCTTACGTGGCAGACAGCAGCACAGCAGCTAGCTAGCGGTAGCAGCTGCTGTTTCAACATCAAAAACAAAATATTTTCTGCTAATTTTCTCTTGAAAGTTGTTCGTGCTTGACAGTTCACCTCTCTGATCGAACTGACAGGCAAGTCTTTCAAATTTCTGTGCTGTGTATCTGCAGCAGACCAGATTCGCCATTGAATGGATACGCAACAGCAGAATGACAGTTCTCCCCGAGCTCGAAGTTCGGCTTTCTCGTTATGCCTCATCCTGAGGCAGACTTGCTTTCTCAGTGTTATCCTGTCACGCGGCTGGCATCAAATAGTTGTTGGCTGGCTGGCGAACATATTTCCTTTCGTGAGAAAGTGTGTGTAATTTTGTTTTTGTGGTGGCGAGGAGGTTAGTCGTTCGTGTGAACATTGGCCCATTTTCAAAACATTCGTCTTGTAATTTTTCCCCTTGCCACGAATTCCAAGGTTTTTCCTGTGGTTGGTTTCCTTTGTTTTTCAGTGCACATTACCCTACTGTGCCTAACAGTTTAAGAAGCTATGGAATGATTTGTGTCCTTAACCTTGTTCTTGTTGTCAATAGTGCCAACAGTGCACTTAGGACGTGTTTGTGATCTGTTCCTGTCACCCCTCACGCCTAGTGCGTGCCGCGTCTCAGTCGTGCTATTACACACCTCTAGATGACAAATTTGACTGTGCGTGACAACTTGTGAATCGGGTCAACAAATTAGATTTTTCGATTTGGTGGCCTATCTTTGCTAGGTAAGCCTCATCTGTAGCTTCTGACATATCCTCATGTTGAATGATGTGCCCTTTATGTTTTTCAGACTTTCTAGTATGAATCCGGCGTATCCACCGCCACAGCAACAGTTCCCATATGGAGGGCCCCCTGCTGGTGCGTACGGGCAACCTCCTGGTGCCCAAACTCCTGGATATGGAGCCCCTCCACAGAGAAACTTTGGCAGACCTCAGCCGCCCACTTTAACGGCAATGCCAGGTCAGGGAGGACCACTGCCAGGTCAGGGAGGACCAATGCCAGGTCAGGGAGGACCAATGCCAGGTCAGGGAGGACCGATGCCAGGTCAGGGAGGACCAATGCCAGGTCAGGGAGGACCAATGCCACAGATGATGCAGCCACAAGGCCAATTCCCACAAATCCCAACAAATGGACCCGCCCCTCATCAGCCCTTGCCACAAGGTATTTAAAAGATATGGGATGGGATGAACATAAATAACCCAGGTTAAACATGTATTGCAATTGTAGTTGGTGCCATGACACCTTCTTATTTCCAGTCTCACCACAAGGGCCACCAATGATGGGCAGGCCCACACCGGGCCTTGGACCTCAGGGTGGACCTGGGCCTGGTCCACTGACTGGACCACCTGCTGGACCACCTGCTGGTCCACCCACTGGGCCACCCACTGGGCCACCCACTGGACCACATGCTGGCCAACATTCAGGCGCACCATCAGGACCAGGACCTCTGGCTGGTCCTGACCCATCGTCTGGTCGGGGACCAGGGGGACCAGGGGGACCAGGAGGACCAGGGGGACCAGGGGCTCCTGCCTCAGTTTCTACCCAACCAGGTTTTCCGCAAGGACCACCACCGTCTGGGCTGCAGCCAAAGCCAAGCCCTTCTCCTATGCCGGGCTTGCAGCAAGGGCTTCCCCAAGGCAGTCCATCCCATTTGGCTGACCAGATGTCCGGAATGAACCTTGGAAATGCTCCACCCAGGCCAGGTGGACCGCCCCCACTCATGTCACAAGGTCCCCCTGGTAACATGGGACCTTACCCACCACAGGTAACTAGGAGATGTCCTTGTGAATTCTTAAATTTATATGAATAATGGCAACTTCTCAATACATCTGTTGCCAATTTTTTAACTGTCTTTATTCTATCCCATCCTTTTTGTTTGACTACTTGTTCTATTGCACATTTAGAATGGACTTGGCCAAATGCCTCCAAGACAAATACCGGCAAGTTTCCCTCCAGCTGTCAATAGTGGACAGATGAATGCCATGGGCTTAGATGGTTCTGGTGGGCCTCCGCCTCCCAGCGCTCAGGATGTGCAGTCACCGTGGGTGCCAAACCTGCAGTCTCCAACACACACTGCCAGGAATATGCCACCCATGCAACAGGTCAGCCCGTACATGAATGGAGTGCCTGGCCAGCAACTTCCCCAACGTGGACCAATGGTTCCTGGTAACTTTGCATGGAGAGGAAAATTTCATGTGTATATGAGCATGAATGAAGAACTGGTCTTAAGAATGAGTCGCTTGTTTCAGGTTCAAATATGACAAATGGACCTCCAATGGGCTTGCAGGGAGGTTATGCAGGGGGAATGCCTATGCTGCCGGGACAGTACCCTCCACAGCCTCAGCCGCAGCCGCAGCCAGGCTATCCCCAACAGCCTGGTGTTCCCGGCTCTCACATGAACAAGGGCTACCCCCCAGCTCCTGTGAGTTACCTGCTAGCTAACTTGAATAATAAATGGTTCGTTTGATAAAGGTGTCACATGTGTTTGATTTAATTTTCAGGGTGTGCAGTCCCCAACTCAGTATGGTGCACCTCAAGGCATGTATCCTGGCCAGCAACAAAAGCAGCAGCAGCAGCAGCAGCAGAAGAAGCTGGACCCAGCGCACATGCCAAGCCAGGTATGTTTTGTGAGATTGGTACAATTAATAGTCTATGGAAGAAAGCTGCTTATTTATTGAACCGCTATTTTTATTGACTTTTATTTCTAGATTCAAGTAATGGAGGAAGACCAGAAAAGTAATGGAGGCATATTTGGCACCTGCCAGAAGGGCCGTGCTCCTCCTCTCGTAACTACGGAGTTCATCGTTCAAGACCAGGGCTACTGTAGCCCCCGGTTTCTACGTGCCTCAATGTACAATGTGCCCACCACCATGGATATGATGAAACAGGTGAGCATCATCTTCTACTGGTTTTCTGATGTTGATAGTAGAAATGTTTGCCACAACTTACTGAATGTCGCTTTTGCAGACCAAACTGCCCCTAGCTCTCATCCTAAGTCCTATGGCAGAATGTAAGCCTCAGGAGAATCCTCCTCCTGTAGTGGACATGGGTGAGGTTGGACCGGTACGGTGTGTTCGCTGCAAAGCATACATGTGTCCCTTCATGCAATTCGTTGATGGAGGCCGGCGATTCCACTGCTTATTCTGTAAAGCAACCACAGAGGTCCCACCGGACTACTTCCAGCACTTAGACCACACTGGCATGCGAGTTGATCGCTTTGATCGCCCAGAACTTATGCTGGGAGCATATGAGTTTATTGCAACAAAAGAGTACTGCCGGAACAACACCATCCCAAAACCACCTGCACTGATATTCTGCATAGATGTGTCATACAACAATATCAAGTCTGGAATGGTCCATTTACTGTGTTCACGGGTGAAAGAACTCTTGAAGTTGTTGCCAGTTGATACTGCTGTAGGTGCTGAAAGGACCAAAATGCGTGTGGGATTCATCACTTACAATAATACAGTCCACTTTTACAACATCAAGGTACTGTTATAAAAGGAATATTGTGACTACATGTGTTTTAGCTAATTTCTTTTTCTATATCGCTTAATGGCCTTTTTTTTCCCACAGGGATGTCTTGCTCAGCCACAGATGATGGTGGTTGGAGATGTCCAAGAAATGTTCATGCCTTTACTAGATGGATTCTTATGTGACCCTGAGGAATCAGCTTCAGTAATTGACTCGCTGATGGAACAGATACCTACAATGTTTGGGGAAACAAGAGAAACCGAAACTGTCCTTGCGCCTGCAATTCAAGCTGGCATGGAGGCACTGAAAGCAGCAGAGTGTGCTGGCAAGCTGCTCGTCTTCCACTCATCTCTTCCTATCGCTGAGGCTCCTGGCAAACTCAAAAACCGCGATGACCGCAAGCTGTTAGGAACTGATAAGGAAAAGACTGTTTTAACACCGCAAAACAATGTTTACAATAACTTGGGTCAAGAATGTGTTGCAGTGGGATGTAGTGTGGATATGTTTATTTTTAACAACTCATATATAGATATTGCAACAATTGGCCAAGTAGCTCGCCTGACTGGTGGAGAAGTCTACAAATACACTTACTTCCAGGTAAAAATTTGATTGTTTTATATTGGTGCTGAATTGTTCAATGTTGGAAAATCAAATGAAACCATGCTACATTTTATGTTAAGGCTGACATGGATGGAGAGCGCTTGATTGCTGATCTCAGAAGAAATATTAGCCGACCTATTGCATTTGATGCTGTTATGAGAGTTCGAACTTCAACAGGAGTTAGAGCAACCGACTTTTATGGACATTTCTTCATGAGTAACACTACTGATATGGAGCTGGCAAGCATTGATTGTGACAAGGTATGGTAGAAGTTGCAGTATGTTGTTGAGATGCAATCAGTAGAAATGTTTAAATAGTACACCTGTTTTTCCCCAGGCGGTGGCAATAGAAGTCAAACACGATGACAAACTCACTGAAGATGATGGTGTATATATTCAAGTTGCACTATTGTATACATCTTGTGGTGGCCAACGCAGGCTACGTATTCTGAATCTTGGCCTGAAGACATGCTCTCAGATGGCTGATGTATTCAGAACGTGTGACCTAGATACCATAGTAAATTTCTTCTCCAAACTTGGTCTGTTTAAAAATTTGTTTTTTAATTCGGTGTACTTTACTCCTATTTGTTAATAGTAGAACAGTAGGTGACTTGACTTTGTCTCTGTTTACAGCATGCTATAGACTTCTTGAACACCCTCCGAAGCAAGTCAAGGATGGCCTTGTAAATGTCTGTGCCCAAATTTTGGCATGTTATCGTAAGAACGTAGCTAGTCCTTCATCAGCAGGGCAGCTGATATTGCCTGAAACAATGAAGCTACTTCCGCTGTACCTTAATTGCTTGCTCAAAAATGATGCATTATCTGGAGGTAAGATTGAAGCAATTATCTCATCTTACCTTTGGCAGCTGGCTGTTGTCTCAATTACTTTATTGTTACCTTGCTTGTTTTGTCCTTCACAGGCTCAGATATGACAATCGACGATAGATCATTTGTCATGCAAGCAGTGATGACACTCGATGTCCCTTCTTCTGTGGTATACTTCTATCCCCGTCTTATGCCTCTGCACACACTTGGTGCTGAATCAAATGAGATACCTTTCCCTGTAAGGTGCAGCATTGAAAATATGGAAGATTCAGGAGTGTACTTATTAGGCAAGTTGTGAAAGCCATGGTCATGTACCAGTGCAAAGTAGCACACCCTTTTACATGCTGCTAATCTACATTTTGTTTCAGAAAATGGGATTCATATGTTTATGTGGATTGGCCTATCTGTGAATCCTGAGTGGCTACAGGCTGTCTTTGGTGTTGCATCTCCAATTCAAATTGATGTTGAGCGACCATTCCTCCCAGAACTTGACACACCTTTATCACATCAAGTGAGGCAAATTGTCAGTGATATTCGCTCGAGTAGACGAAGGTGTATGAGGGTAAGTTAATTTCTTTTACTTGAAACTCTGCTAATTCTTTTCAAGTGAATCAATACGGTTTTCTTTTTCTATTTAGCTTACACTTGTTAGACAGCGGGACAAGATGGAGATGGTGATGAAACATTTCCTGGCAGAAGATCGAGGAGTAGATGGTTCTTGTTCTTATGTGGATTTCCTATGTCAGTTGCACAAAGAAATTCGTAATCTTTTGGAATAGAAATTTTAAAATTATGTGTGTGAATGATTGTGGGTACCAATTTGAAACCATCATGAATTTTCAAAGGTTAATTATCAATTTTAAAAGTGGTCCAAAAGCACCATGCTGCTGTTACTGTTACAAGATTTCATTCCTACAATAAATTTAAGTGCGCTGTTTTTTTTTTTTATTGTAGTCACATCACTTCCATCATTGCATTTGAAAAGTAAACGTTATGAAAATTGTCGGGATCATACTAGCAAGAGATGGTTTATAATATTTCATTTCTCATTTGAAACTTTCATGGTATTGAAGTGATTTTGCTCAAATCTAATAGACTTTGCTATCACTCTGAAATTTAACTGTCACTGATATGACACACTTCATTGTGTTTCTGTCATTCCTATGAAATGCTGTCACCTCATCTGTAATTGCCTGACATGGCCAAGCAAACATTCTTTGCCTGATTCTGTTTTTGATCTTGGCTGGGTTGCAATGTTTCTCCTTGTTTTTATTAACTTAGTTGAATGGGTGCACTATTTTAGCAGCATCTATTGCTTTTTATCAACTGGAAAAAAATCTGCAATGAACACTTCAAAAAAAAAAAAAAGATGGCAAGTGTTAAATGTCCAAAATTTGTGTTCAGTTGTGTCCGTCACAAGAAATTTGTTGCTACCACTTTCTTTTACATGAGGCTTACATGTCTTGTTTGTCTTGTCGAATCCTGCATCTCTCAAACTGTAAATTACACAGACAAGATCTTCCAGCTTGCAGTGTCCGATATATCTATTTTTTGAAAACTTGTGCAATGATATTGCTTTTTAAGCAGTTTGCTATTCATACTTCAGATTGTGCTAGATTTTGATGAATTGTGTCTCAGATGTTCATTAATAACTTTGTTCCTAGTGTCAATTGAGATGTAGTTTCAGGAGATAATTTTGTAATGTAAAGGATTTGCATGTTAAAAAATGAGCATACCACTTTGAAATCTGATGCCTTGATTTTGTAACCTTTTAAAGAATTTGAATAGATCTATTACTGTTTGTGTAAATGTGTTTGCTTTTGTAATTTCCTGTGCTGATTGAACCTGAGTATAATACATTATATATTTTCTGTTGAGTTGTTCCCAAGTGTATTAGACTTCATAAAAGTTGTGTGAACTACCACAGAATTTATTGTCTTATAATTAACTTTTCTGCAAGTACTAATTGTTTCATTGTGGGAAAATTGAGAATTTAAGATTATTGTTGAATTCTGCATTGCGTCAAAGTCATTTGCTTTGACACCATGTCAAACCAGCTATCACATGACCTTATATTTTTATTTTACTTTCGGAGTTGTTTCTCTGTTTCATTTACTGTGATCTCAGAGAATGAGGCACGCAGACATCTTATATTAAATATATGTTGTTATTTTAAATGTTATGTAATTATTTTGTTAGATGGGCATTGTGCTCAATCAATACTAACTAAGGTTAAGTGTTTGTCACTATTTAGGCCATTGTTGTCAGTTTGGGCAGAAGTCATATGATATTGGGGTGATGAATTTTTCCAGTTGCTTATGTTACATTTTATTGTGGTACAAGAGATATGTGTGATTAATCATTTTATTCCAAATTGGTAATTGGGGTCATGAAGCATTATTTTCTCATGCATGTTTGATAGTTGATTAATAAATGAAATCAAATAGTTCATGTCCATATTTATGCTGACAAAGGTAGAGACCTAAACACAAAGTGACTGCCTTGCAGCTGTCTTGAACTGATTAAGTAGTTTCGCTTACTCATCAATAATACTGAGTATTATTTAAATTTTTGTTGGAGTGGCTCTGCCATTTTTGGTGGTGTTCTAGTGCTTCACCAAATTAGGCATGTACTAAGTTTTCTTCTTAACCATATGTGTGTGTCCACATGTATGTACACATATTTATAACTGTACAATTTATGATTATTATTTTTATGGAATGTATTATTGTTGGAATTTTTTTTTCCATGTTAAGCATTTTTGATAGGATGATGTTTACACAGTTTGTTGTAATATGCCCAGGTCAGGATTTTGATGAATAAATGCTTTTATTATACATAAATGCTGGGTGTACAATCATTTTCCCACAAATTGAACTCAATGCAGAAAGGACTAGAATTCCATTGCAAAAGGGTATCCTGGAATCCCGGATGGTCTCGTGTTCTAGAAGACACACACGACTAAATTTAAGTCTCCAGTTCGTTCGACATTTTTCCACCGGGCCGCAGGCACGTGCACAGGCACAGGCATGAGGCGAACCCCACCCCTCCCCCCACCCCTCCCCCTCAGCCTCTCAGCCCTGGCCGTCCCAGTGCCCATGTCCGTTCACCCCCGGCCGACGTGCCCCAAACATTCACGCCCCGGTGCCGCTTCCTCGATGAATCAAAAACACAGTTGTGCACTGCGATACCCCTGCGCTCTGGGGCTGCGGACTGTGACGGGTAGTGTGCACAAGCGTCCCTATGGGATGCAGGCGCGGATCCAGGAAGGGGGGGGGGGGGGGCAAGAGGAACGTTATCCCTCCCCTCATGCGCCCGGATGGCGCCCGGAAGGTAGGCAACCTGCGACGCTTTCCTCCTGTAAGTAGGCAACTGTCGTGATACATTGCATGCCGATCCCTAAGGCTGCTCCTGGATCTGCGCCCGGCCCCACGCTGTCCTTGGGTATCCTTGCCATGCCCGGCCCGCGCCGGCCCCCGGCCCGCGGCCACAACAAGTATAGTCTTTCTGCACAGCTGGCACCGTAACGTTTGCCCCCCCCCCCCCCCCCCCCCCCGCCCCCCCATCCCATCCCCCAGCGGCCCTCGGACAATATGAAGATAATCACCCTACGTGTGTGTGTGTCCTCCCCCTTCCCCTCCTCTCGGCCATATCAGAAGTAATTCAGTCCCCCCCCCCTCCCGGGGGGGGGGGGGGGGCAGTCGAGCCGGGGCTGGGATGGCGTAGAAGGGGCCAAAATGACCGGAAAATATTGTTCTCCGCCCTCCCAAATGATCCCTCACCCCCTCTCTGCACTGTACAACGGTGCACCAGTGGAGTTACATAACACCCCAGCACACTAATGGGAGCGTCCACTAACCACGTGACATTCCCCACAAAGAGAGAGAGAGAGAGAGAGAGAGAGAGAGAGAGAGAGAGAGAGAGAGAGAGAGAGAGAGACAGACAGAGAGACAGAGAGACAGAGACAGAGAGATAGAGACAGAGAGACAGAGATGGAGGGAGAGAGAGAGCGGGAGAGAGAGAGAGAGAGAGAGAGAGAGAGAGAGAGAGAGAGAGAGAGAGAGAGAGAGAGAGAGAGACAGACAGACAGACAGACAGACAGACAGAGACAGAGACAGAGGTCTAGGCGCAGGGGTCTAGGCGGGGCCGCATAGAGGCCGCATGGAGGCCGGCCGAGCGGCGGGCGCCGTGCGGGGTAGGCCAGAAATGCCCGACCGTGGCGCAGCCGTGTGTGGCGGGTCTGCCTACTCGGCTCTTGGCAGGCGCTGAGACCCAGGCAGAGATGTTTACCCTGGCTCCAGCCCCGGCCCCCGCGGCCCGCTGAAGGCCCTGCGCGTGCGCCTGGGCTCTGTTCATGGCTTGATTAAACTATTTCAATTTACAGCCCCGCCCCCCCCACCCCCCGCCCCCCCCCACCCCCCGCCCCCATCCCAATCTCGACAACGTGGGGGCCGATGTATCGTCTCCGCTCCAGGGAGCTATGACCTGGGTGTAATTGAGTTCTCAATTTGGTCCGCCATAAGGTTCCGCCGGGGCCCCCGGGGCCCCAAACCCCCATCGCCACCCCCATCGCCGCCCCCGTCGCCGCCCCCGGCAGGGCCCTCGGCCACCGCTTTACGGTGCAATCGCGCCGAAGCGGTGGGAGTCAATATCTGCAGCCAGTTCATGGGGGTGCTTGCGGCGCCTCCCGGGGCGACGTCTGCGCGCGCGGCACGCGGCACCCACGTGTCACCCACGCGTCATCCACGTGTCCCTCACGTGTCACCCACGCGTCATCCAGGTGTCACCCACGTGTCACCCACATGCGTCATCTACGCGTCACGCACGAGTCACCCACGTGTCCTCGACAAGCTGCCGGCACAGCCTGACATGCCAGCGGGGCCGGCTCCAGCTATGCCCCGTAGTGCGGCGCGGCGGCGGTGTAGCCGGAGCCGGCGTGCGCAGTGGGGGTAGGGGTTGTGGCCGGGGGGCGGCGGCGGCGGCGGCGGCGGCGGCGGCGGCGGCGGCGGCGGTGGCGGCGGAGGAGGCACCACAGCCGCTAGTCCAGTCGCACTACGACGGCCCCGGCAGCAAGACCAGAGCAGCAGCGGCGGCAGCCAGCCCGCCCCCGTACCGTAGGGCGCCGTGCCCCGCGCCGAACTCGTGTGCCGGCTCGTGCCCCGTGCGTGCGCGCGCGTGCCGTCACCAGACGCGTGTCACAGCCGCGAGTGCTGTGTGTGTGTGTGTGTGTGTGTTTCGTCTGTGTTTCCACTCTCCTTTGTCCCATCCCCCCACCAAAGTGGCAGTTGATGATTTTGGATAACCGTTCCTTGGCTCCGCTCCGCTGGCCCCGCCGTCTCAAAGTAGGTTTCTTTCAACGCAAAATATGAAAATGATAATAATAATAACAATAATAACAACAGAAAAAATGGAATTTTTGAGGGGGTGCACAGCGCGGCGTTGAGTTAGCCGGTTTTGATTTGGACTCGTCTCACTCTAAACGACAGATGACCAAAATTTTGTCCTAAATTTTCCAAAATCCAAGATTTTGAAGCGCACCTCTGTGGTCAGAGAAAATTTTAGTCACACCGGAAAGGACAAATTTGTATACCAAGTGTCCCATTTGCCCCGTGACAGGAAAGGTAGGCAAGCCCGCATCGCACTAGCTCCGTCTCTGCCTGTCTCGGCCGGACGCGTGAGAGAGAAAGAGACGGAGCTAGTGCGTTGCGGGCTTGCCTACCTTTTCCTTGTCACGGGGGCAAATGGGACACCTGGTATGCCGGTAGCCGACAGAATCACTGGCCTCTGGTTTGGATTGCGCCCATAAAATATGACGAGAGTTTGGAAAATGGTGGTGGCCCTTTCACATTCAGAGTGCAGACATCCAATAGTCGAAATCAGCCGAAATTACGAGTTGTTTCACAGCCGTCCGCGCTCGTTACTTCCGTTTCGGGCTGCTCCGGAGCACTCTATTTGGGCGTCACGGATTACATGAAACGCACTGCGGCCTCCTCTCCGGCCCCGCTCGGCATGGCCTTGTGTCCTGCGGCCGGCGGCGCGGGAGGTCACCGGTCACAGCCGGGTTCCAGGGAGCGCTGAATAATGCACGGACAGGGCCTACAGGGCCTGCAGGGCCCGCAGGGCCGGACCCACGGACTAAAGCCCACACCTGGACTGGAGTCCAGCACGGCCAGCCCTGCTCCCTGCTTCCCCGTATTTCACAAATGTTTACGACCGCTCATCCCGAGCTGGGTAACATAGGCCGCGGGCCCGCCCGGTGCCGACGACGGCGACCCCTACGCGTGCCCGTCACCCCCCCCCCCCACACACACACACACGCACGACACGTCCAAGGGCGGATTTAGGGCAACAGGCCTGTTGCCCCCCCCCCCCCCCCCCTCCGCCCCTTTGGCGCCCAAAGGGCGCCGGAAATGTAGGCAACCGGCATAACTTTTCCGCCTGTAAGTAGGCGGGACATTGCCCCCCCTCACCCCTAGAGCCACACAGATTCGCCCCTGGACACGCCCCCCCCCCCCATACACACACACGCACGACACGCGCAGTGTGGAGGGCGGATCCCAGCTGCAACTGGGTACATGCCGCGCAGAACAGCCGGTCCCTGACGGTGAAATAAAGGAGAATCCAAACAAAAAGCTGACACGGAACGTGCGTCGTTATGAGAAATCACGCTGCAGCACGCGTCGACCGCGATCCAATGTCCACAGTTTAAAACAATAAAACTCTACGCATCTACGCTTATTCTTTTGGTATTGAGTAGTATACTGCTACAACCTAACCACTGCTGGTCTCGGCCGTAGCACTGTCGGTACTCCAACCCGCGAGAGCGAGAGAGACGGAGATAAGGATGTTGGAAAGGGTTCTCGGTGCCCGGTTCTGTGTGACCCCTGGGTCCGTACGAGGAGGGGAGGTGGGGGGGGGGGGGAGGGACCTGAACCCCCTACCGGCTGCCGCATCGAGTGGAGACACCCCCTCCCTCGCTCTTGACATTTTCTCGCTCGGACCGTGGACATCGGCGGGGAGGGCCGGGGATGGCGGGGCTGGTGGGGCTGGCCGACCCTTGTTGCGAACGGCCGGATTTCTGGCCGGGGTAGGGCTGTACCGATTATTAAAATTAATCGCAATTGGTTAATGACTGAAATACTCGGAAGTGCGTTCGATTCAACTGTCGTTAATCGATAATCAGAAATCATCGGAAATCGGCCGACTAATCGAACCGGGCCGATATATCGATGCAGTGATAACCTTCAAAATAAGTAACTTTAACGTGACTGGTTTTTAAAAACTGAAGATGTGTTCCTGCCTTTTTGCGTTGTTTTTTCTCTCTCAGTAAAAATGAGTAAACATGTCACATTAGGGAGAAGGGATATACGGTTCCCAAAGGGGTTTAATTTTCAATTTGCTCCTTAATCGATCAATATGAATGAATATATGAATTCCATTATCGATATTACCACAATCGAAATCGACTGTATAAAATTCATCGCCGATACTAAAATAATCGGTTTGGACTTTCGATTAATCGATAATGGCACAGCCCTAGCCGGGGTGACTCCGTATCCGGATACCCTCCCGTCGCTTTAGGTACTTTCCGGACGCCCCCCCAGCAACGTGGCCGGCTGGGGCCCGGCGGCGCGGCCGGCAGCAACTTCCGGAGACAGCCGCGCGGCAACTTGTTCCCGCAGGCTGACAGTGGCGGAGCCACCGCCGCCTGCCGCACACCATCTGCAGCCGTCAGGCTGAGGGGTGGGCCAAGATGAGAGGCGGGGCGGGGGACACGGGGGAGGAGGAGGGCTGCGATAAGTGGACTCTGGACCTCCCCCGCCCCCTTCCCCGCCCCGCCCCCGAGTCTTTGACGCGCCGCTCTATCCATCATGTAGTAGGGGCGGTAAGCGAAGGAAGTCGCGCGAGTCTCCGGAGGGCCCTGGGGCCCCCGCCGCCCCCGCAGGCGCAGGGCCCACAGGGGCACGGGTCGTGCATGGCATAGGTCTTGTTGGCCTTGAAGCCGCCGACGGTGAGGTGGAGGCGCCGTACCGCGCCCCCTTCTGGGCATGTGTCCCCCGGCCCCCGGGCCCCCGGGCCCCCGGGCCCCCGGGGGCAGGACCAAACCACCGGCGGCCAGGCCGACGAGACGGGACGCGGCCATTCGAATCGATCACACATGACTGTGACGCCGACAGCGTCTGCGGAGCACAGTCCGTCCCGGGCCAACGCTTATCAATAAATGCCAACTGCAGCTGAGGTTCTGTTCTTTTGAGTTGTACCGCCTGGGCTCGGCTCGGCTCGGCTCGGCTCGGCTCGGCTTGGCTCGATTTGGCTCGGCTTGGTCCGCTGTTGGCCGCTGCAGAGTACGTCCGCGTGCTGCCGGCGGGGTCCGGGGGCCACCGAGCAGGACAAACGGCAGTCGGGCACGAAAGGGCGGAGTGCGGGGGCCGCAGGGGGGCCGCAGGGGGGCCGCAGGGGGGCCGCAGGGGGCCGCAGGGGGGCCGCAGGGGGGCCGCAGGGGGGCCGCAGGGGGCCGCAGGGGGGCCGCAGGGGGGCCGCAGGGGGGGGGGGCCGCAGGGGGGCCGCAGGGGGGCCGCAGGGGGCCGCAGGGGGGCCGCAGGGGGGCCAGGGGGGCCGCAGGGGGGCCGCAGGGGGGGGGGCCGCAGGGGGGCCGCAGGGGGCCGCGGGGGTCGCAGGGGCCGCAGGGGGGCGCAGGGGGACCGCAGGGGGGCCGCAGGGGGGCCGCAGGGGGGCCGCAGGGGGGATCGCAGGGGAGGCCGCAGGGGGGCCGCAGGGATGCCGCAGGGGGGCCGCAGGGGGGCCGCAGGGGGGCCGCAGGGGGGGGGGCCGCAGGGGGGCCGCAGGGGGGCGCAGGGGCCGCAGGGGGGCGCAGGGGGGCCGCAGGGGGGCGCAGGGGGGCCGCAGGGGGGCGCAGGGGGGCCGCAGCGGTCCCGTCCCGCCTTGGCCCTGCCCCCGGTCCGGCCCGTTACGGCCCTGGGGCCCTAAGGCGATGGCGTGGCCGCGGACCCTTCACGACGGACGGGGCCCCCGCGACCCCCGCCACCCCACCACCCTCTCAGCGGGACAAAAACACTAGTTTTCTCGTCGATGTGGCCGGGCTGGGCCAGAGCGTTCACACACGAGTTCCAGGCCAGCCACGTGTGCATGGCGAGGGTGGGTACCTCACTCAAGAAAGTAAAAAGTAAATGAACGAAAAATCAGAAAAAGAAGATAAAACAAATCAGATAGAAAAACAGCAAGAATTTTTCAAATCCCCCGTATCGAGGGAATCGTAACCAAGATCCTCGGGACCTGCCGGCGGCGCCTAGCCCGCTCGCGTACTTGGTCAGCCATACTAACACCACGTTCGGAAGTTTACTCTAGCGGCTGTCCTCCGAGCTTCATCACTCGTTGAGCGATCGGCAAGATTTGAACCTCGGTTTTTTGAAAAATTGTTTCAATTTGGGGGTCAAACGGCTGTTCAAATTTTTTTGGGAGGTCGCCAATCGATAGATTGAATATTTACGTAGAGTAGACCCTTTTGATCCTCTGGGGAAGGTCACAACTCCCCAATCCCGAAAAGCCCCAAAATGTCTTCAACGTCAAATTCCTATACAAATTTTGACGTTTGAAAAAAAAACACGAAATATTTCTATAAAAATTCGAAATATGATCGAATGATTGTTTTCGTTAGTGGGGTTGGCTATTTGGCAGTTCCTTGCAATGGTCCTAACTAGTTCTGAGCCCCGGCCTGAAATCTGGTCATTTTCCAAGTGTTTTTTCTTAGCAAGAATGGCGCAGGACCATCTGTCCCCACACCTGAAAATGAGGAAAAATGTCGAACCTCGCTCTCCAGTCTATTTCAGTACCCTCCTCTGGCCCCTGGGGTCGATCTCGAGGCTACACTACTGACACCGTGCTCGAGCCCAGCCCAGCCCCACCCCAGCTTGTGTGCCGGCCCTCACTTATTAATGATGTAACCACCCCCGCTATCAGCGCGCGCCCTGCCGGCTTACACGGTTAATTCCGGTTAATTCATGGGTGAGTGCGAGTCGCCGTGTGCTGTCGGGGACACGGCTAGGTACACAACATAAGAACTACATTTTGATCACAATGTACATCCTAGGCGACAGTAAGAAGACAAAAACAAAATCACCTTTTGCCATTTCTTTTATAGTCAGCAACGAAAAAAATAACAAAACAACAAAAATCAACTCACTGCTACGTGAGAAACACACAAACACACAAACCTCCTGGTAGCAGACGAGGTTGTTGTAGCGGGGTAGGGGGCAGGGGGGGAGGGGCTGAGCAAGCGGCGACTTTCGCCAGGTAAAATTCATGGTGGATGGTAAATGTGGTGGCGTTGGGAGGGGGAGGGAGCAGCCGACAGCAGAACCCCAATTAGGGGGTGCGAGTCTGGCTATTTCCGGGGCAAAATTACACGCCGAGGCGCGGCCCCCTTCAGATTGAGGTGGGGGGAGGGGGCGCTAATCCCTGAAGCGCGAGCCCCCCCCCCCCCCCCTTCTCCCCTCCTTTTCCTCCGCGGTCCGGGTGGCTCAGAGAGACGCTCTGCGGCCTTACTTCATGGACGCCCTCCCAGGGACGTCCGGGATATATCCCGCGCGCTCGAGTGTCCGGCGTCGCGGAAATGTTTCACAGAAAAAAAAAAGTCAACAAAAGACAAAAAATCGTCAAGTGTGGCGTTGTTTTCTTTTCCCTGTTAAGTTCCATATGTGATGTTTGTCTCGTATTTTCCAGATGAGGCCGCATTAGCCCCGCCCCACCGGCCCCACCGGCCCCGGAGAGGGACCGGCCTGGCCGCCATGCTGTCCCTGCTCCTGCTGACGGCGCTGGGGGTCGGGGCGGGGGCGGCGGGGGCCGCGGGGGCGGCGCTGCTGCCGCCGCTGGGCCCGCTGGGGGCCCCCCTGCCCCCCCGCAGCCTGCAGGCGCTGCAGCGGCTGCACTGCGTCTGCTCCCCCGGCGAGTGCGAGCCGCTGGACGAGGAGCAGTGCCCGGGCGGCGCCGTGTGGGACGCGTGCCGGTGCTGCCGCGTGTGCGCGCGCGTGCGTGACGAGCCCTGCGGGGGGCCGCACGGCTTCCACGGCGCGTGCGCGCAGGGCCTGCAGTGCGTCGTGAAGGGCAGGCCCATCCGGGAGGCGCACGAGGAGGGCATCTGCACCAGTGAGTACATCATAGCCCCCATAGCGGAGTGGACACGACTTTGTATACCATTTTTATTTTCCCCGTGTCACTTTTGTAGGTGGTTGGCAGCCCTGCTTTCGCGTGGGGATATTTTCGCCCGTAGTGTGGCGTCATGATAGTGACACGCAACAGAACCAACCCCCGTAAAAAATGGAACGCGGTGACCGAAGAAAACCGACTCAGCGCCCCGCGGTATCGGGATCGAATTCATTTAGGAAACCGGGCACGGCACGGCAGCCCTGCATGCAGCTTCTATTTCGAGCATGATCGGGGCTGTGTGTCGTGCCGCCGTGCCTGCCGCCTGCGTGACCGTGGCGGTCGATGTGTCTGTCAGCTCACGTCACCTCTTGGCATTGCCGCGCATACGCCGTTCGGTTACCCCGCTCGGTTGCCCCGTTGCTGTTACCCGTTTGGTTACCCCGCACGGTTACCCCGTTGCTGTTACCCGGTCGGTTACCCCGCACGGTTACCCCGTTGCTGTTACCTGTTTGGTTACCCCGCACGGTTACCCCGTTGCTGTTACCCGGTCGGTTACCCCGCACGGATACCCCATTGGGGTTGCCCCGCTGCCGTTACCCGGCCTGCGCCGCCGCCACCACCCGGCCGGTCTGAGGCCACTGGCCCGGTGAGGTTATGCAGCTGAAAATAGAACCGAGACTCCAGGGGGCACCACCACACCACCATGACTGACTGCACTGCCCCTACCCGCGCAGTGTTCAACAAATTTTAAAACACGATTAGTCCCCCGTCCTCCTCCCCCTTTGCGTTTTGGGTATGGCCCTTCATTTTGGTAGCAGCTAACGCTGAAACTGGGTTCCGTTATTCATGGCCGAGCGCGCGCGCACACACACACACACACACACACACACACACACTGCCTGCGGTGACCAACAACTAGGATGCGCAGGACGGTGTCAGCTGCGCCTGCATTCAGTAGCATAGGCCGCCCGCCAGAAGGCTGCGCCCTGTACCCCTACCCGACCCTGTCCGACCCTACCTGACCCTACCCACTGACCCCCTGCTGTCACTGCGGTAAAGAACCGGCCCGGCCATGCACCGCCACCCCAAGTCGAGAGGTAGGAGATCGATTCTCTATTTTTTTTTTCCTCTCTCGCGAAACCGCGCGAGCCGCGCGCTGGGCGTTCCGAAACATGCGGTGGAAGCTCATTGGCCTGGAAACGGCCCCCTCCGCCCCCCGGTCGCCCCCGACCGCCCCCCGGCTGGCCCCCCCCCCCCCCCCACCACCCGGCTCCCGAACACGCATCCGCGGCGCCGGCCAAATGAAACATTCATGATTGGACCGCGTGCGAGCGAGACGGAGAGAGTAATGACAGCACGGACGGGGTGTGGGAGTGAGAAGGAGAAAGGGAGTGTGTGGGATACTGTGGGATACTTTCGTTCAAATTTTGATTTTGTTTAAATATCACAAGAGCCCAAATTGGTCCAAATTTCAGAAGCATTTCGGCAGGGTCAAATATCATCCGATTGAGCTGAATTTTTTTGGTGCGGTTTTAATGAAAGTCTCACAAAAAAAGCTTGTGGGAACTACGATTTTCAAAAAAGTTTTTTGTTTTAGACCACCCTAGGGGGAGGGGTTGCCAATATTAAATTTTCCTCGTTGAATTCCGTGTTGAATTTTCTGAAATAAGGAGTCAACGTGTGACGTCACTCGGAGTTGGTGAACTCCCCCCCCCCCCTCACCCCCTCTCGCCCTCGTATCCCCATCCGGTTCACCCCATCGCGTCCCCCCCCCCGCCTCTTTTATATCTCTCGCCGCTGCCTTTTCCCCTTTCCTTCCCCCCTCGCTGCTCCTTGCCGTGCCATCTCGGCTGCGTGATGAGGCCATTATTGCTGGGCGCGGGATGCTCCGGGGTCACGTGACTCGATGCGGCCCCCCACCCCCTGCCCCTCCTCCCTCCCTCTCCTCTCTCTCTCTCTCTCTCTCTCTCTCTCTCTCTCTCTCTCTCTCTCTCTCTCTCTCTCTCTCTCTCTCTCCCTCTCTCTCTCACCCTCTGCACTGCCGCCCCGCCTTCTAGCTGGTTTGAGATGTTTCCATTTCCTGCGCTTTGGGACGTGCTCTGTCTCTGTCTGTCTGTCTGTCTGTCTGTCTGTCTGTCTCTCTCTCTCACTCTCTCTCTCTCTCTTAGCTCTTCTTGTCGCCATCTCTCGCCCCGCCCAGATGCATAGCAGCAGCAGCAGCAGCAGCAGCAGCGCCCTCACCCCCCTCACAAGACGGGAAGGCGCCTGCTGGGTGCTGGGTAGGCAATCCCGGTCACTGTAACGCACGCGTGTCGTGCGGGCTGGCCTACCCGGGTGTCCGCAGGCGTTCGCAGCGCTGCCGGGCCTCTCTTTACCTAGCCTCCTACAAGGTCGACGTGTGGTATGTGTTGCCCCTTCTGAGATCTACTGCTGCCGCCGCCGCTGCTGCCACCGCCACCGGAGGTTCTGGAAGGCTGTGCGCAGTCTGTCGTCCTTGCACGCTACCCCTCCCTTCCCCTCAGCCCGTGATTAGCCCCCAGTGCCTTGTGAGCGCCTACCGTGTCCGGGGCGGTCAGACGTCCCATCCCTTCTCCTCCAGCCTCTCCGATCACATGGAATAATTCAGCATCAAATGCCCAAATTACCCGCCTCGACCAAACTACCATTAATTAGGAACAAGCCGGCTTTAATGGCAGTCGCCCCCCCCCCTTTCTCCTTCCCCCTCCCCCCTCCTTGTCTCTCACTTGATGACGTACCCCCCCCCCCTTGTACTCTTCCTTCACCTCGGATACCCTTCACCCCGCCCCAAGGCTCCGGCCCCCGGCTCGGGCTCAACAAAGACAACCCCTCCACACACACACACACACACACACACACACACACGCGCGCGCGCGCGCGCACACACACACACCAATGAGAGAGCGGCAACTTGGGCTCAACTTGTGGAAGCCGCCTTTGCCAATTTCCTTATAGCCGGCGCCCCCCACACTGTTTAACGGTTGCTGACGCCGTGGTCCGTTCACATAAGCGGCAGCGTTGAGGGTCCGTTCACATATTAACGTCACACGTTTAGGGGGAGCAGGGTGGGGACAGGGGTTATGAAATCACTCTGGGAAAACTGTCGCATGCAGGTGGAGAATATCACACCCTTCTCGCAAGTGGGCAATTTAACAAAAACTTGCGATAGTTGCAGTTTTTCAGTTTTGATTGGATTGTGTTCTGTTTTTTTCCTGCTGCAATTTTTTCTTTTGCACCGCGATTTGCTTTTTGTTTGGCTATACTCTAATCCAGATATTTGTGACCCCGCATCGAATGGCGAGAGTATTTTTCTTTTAATGTCACATGACCTTGTTGCTGATTTAAAAAAAAATGAAATCCTTTCCTCCGTGCCCGCAGCAGCGACGCTGTTGTCGCGTGTTCTCTGTTAAGTCTGCTGCTGCTGCCACATCTGCTGCTGCTGCTGCTGCTGCTGCTGCTGCTTTATAATCGGGTTGATGCCACGCGAACGGAGGTTGCCGTATCGACCTCCCCGAGGGCAGGCCCCGCGTAACCCCTGGACGAAGGACCTTGACCTGGAGCATAGCGCGAGGACACCCGGTGGGGCCGCCCCGCTAGGTACCCCGCCGGGGGCCCGGGGGTGCACTGAGGAGAGCGGGCGGCCAAGGCAAGCGAAGGCCGGGTCACTGCCAGCAACACCAGCCCCGTCAGATGTCTCTGGAATTGAAATCGAAGCAGACTTTGGCGCCCGGCTGGCGCGCTGCCCTCGCCGAGTGAATGGCACACACCACCCGCGTCCTGACGCCGCACCGCGCTGCCAACACAGCGCCGCTTAAAATCTATTCAGGCTGCTGTGTGTGTCTTTTTATTGTTCTTGTTGTTGTTGGTAAGCGTGGAGGGCGGGGGCCACTGACCTTGCCTGACATTGACAAACACGCAGCCAGCTGCTGCTGTGTCGTGATCGCCACAACCTCTGTGTGACGGCAGCGCCGGGCAGCGCCGGGCAGTGCCGGGCAGTGCCACAACAAAAGGAGTCGCACACGCACGCACGCGAGAACACACGCACACACGCAACCCGTTTCGCTCCCCCCTTTCCGCACTCGTCAAAGTCAAGAGCCAAATTTCTACCTACAAAAGGACGATATATCTTTTTAAAGAAATCAACGACGATACTAAGCTTGGATCTTTTCAAGGGAAATGAAAAACCAACATCAAATACATTTTTAGCGAGAGCTCTCTGACGATGCGTGTGAGGAGCCCTTAGGAGGACACCTGCTTCATCCTGGACATGTTTCCCCCATCCCCCCCCCCACATTTCCGCCTCCAAAAGACAGCCCCCCCCCCCCATCATCTCTTTCTCTCAGCCTTGCTTTGGCTGTCTGTAATTAGAGCCCGGAAGTAGATGCTAACTCAAGGCGACTGTCTCAAGCGCCTCTCAGGGGCGACCCCTCCAACTCTCTCTCTCTCTCTCTCTCTCTCTCTCTCTCTCTCTCTCTCTCTCTCTCTCTCTCTCTCTCTCTCTCTCTCCTTTTGTCACCATGTCCTCTGCGGCCCTCTTTTCCTCATTTCTTCGTTCCTTTACCGACCCTGTCTGTCTGTCTGTCTGTCTGTCTGTCTGCCTGTCTGTCTGTCTGTCTGTCTGTCTGTCTGTCTGTCTGTCTGTCTGTCTGCCTGTCTCTCTCTCTCTCTCTCTCTCTCTCTCTCTCTCTCTCTCTCTCTCTCTCTCTCTCTCTCTCTCTCTCTCTCTCTCTCTCTCTCTCTCTCTCTCTCTCTCTCTCTCTCTCTCTCTCTTTCTCTCCTTTTGTCACCATGTCCTCTGCGGCCCTCTTTTCCTTATTTCTTCGTTCCTTTACCGACCCTTTTATGCTTTTTACAAAATTCTTCTTCTTCTTCTTTAAGTATTTTTAAAACAACAATTTTTTTCTCTTCTTTGCCCGGGACGATTACTTAGGCTCGGGGGGTCCTGCTGGCT
>CM076257.1:13663262-13680762 GCA_038380765.1 Odontothrips loti | reverse complement strand
CTGGCTAACGAAACAGACAGCCCCGGCAGCGCTCTGCCTGCAAGTCTCTTTTCTCCCCATAATATCCTCCCCTCTCTAGCCACCCCTCTCGAGCCGCTCTCGCCTCTATCTTGGCCCTCTATCTCTACTCACCCTCCCCTCCGGCTGCACTCTCCTCTATCTCTACTCACCCTCCCCTCCGGCTGCTCTCTCCTCTATCTCTACACCCCTCCCCTCCGGCTGCTCTCTCCTCTATCTCTACTCACCCTCCCCTCCGGCTGCACTCTCCTCTATCTCTACTCACCCTCCCCTCCGGCTGCTCTCTCCTCTATCTCTACACCCCTCCCCTCCGGCTGCTCTCTCCTCTATCTCTACTCACCCTCCCCTCCGGCTGCTCTCTCCTCTATCTCTACACCCCTCCCCTCCGGCTGCTCTCTCCTCTATCTCTACTCACCCTCCCCTCCGGCTGCTCTCTCCTCTATCTCTACTCACCCTCCCCTCCGGCTGCTCTCTCCTCTATCTCTACACCCCTCCCCTCCGGCTGCACTCTCCCCTATCTCTACTCACCCTCCCCTCCGGCTGCTCTCTCCTCTATCTCTACACCCCTCCCCTCCGGCTGCTCTCTCCTCTATCTCTACTCACCCTCCCCTCCGGCTGCTCTCTCCTCTATCTCTACTCACCCTCCCCTCCGGCTGCTCTCTCCTCTATCTCTACTCACCCTCCCCTCCGGCTGCACTCTCCTCTAGTATCTCTATCTCACATCTTGCAGACGGGCCGCTACTCATGTGTCATATCTCCACCTGCAATAGGGAGTGTCCGCTTTGCAAAGGTCCTGCCGGCTGGCCACTGGGCGCCATGGCCGGCTCGAGTGTTTTATCTTCACTTGAACGCGTCAAATATTCATGGCGGCCGGTCGTGGCTGGCTGGCTGGATGGCTAGTTGGCAGGCTGGCTGGCGGGCTGACTGGCTGGCTGGCTGGCTGGCTGGCTGGCTGGCTGGCTGGCTGGCTGGCTGGCTGGCTGGCTGGCTGGCTGGCTGGCTCACTGGCTGACTGGCTGGCTGGCTGGCTGGCTGGCTGACTGGCTGGCTGGCTGGCTGCCTTGTCCGGGCATTATTTATAAAGAACGCGCCCATCCACTGGGCTTACCACATCACCGAGTTCCCTCTCGTACCGCCCACGTCGCAAGAGAGACAGGCGGCTGCGTGGGTGTGCGTGTGCGCGTGTGCCGGCGTGTGTGTAGGAGTACACAATGCCGTGCCAGTCCAGTCCCCCGGCACCGCCCTCCCGGCACAGTTCCGCCCAGCTCCGCCTAGGTCCACGCGTGGTATATTATTACTGAGTATCGGCTTACCGAGGGCGAACACATGAACAGAACACGCCCCCTGCCACCCAGTTACCCTGTTTTCACTTTTCAAATCGCCTTAAAATGCACAGTGAGAACTCTGCCGCTTAAACGCTCATTCTCAACAGCCCACCCGGCGCTTGTCGTGAATAGGAATATGAAACCGCAATGTGCGCAATTTCTCATACAGCCGAACAGGGGCAGAGAGACAGTCGGTCAGGCGGGGGTGGTGAGGGCGATCGAGCTGCGTACGCTTTCAAAGTTGGACATGTCGGCGTGTTCCGCGCACGTGCGAACACGGCGCTAGCAGGCCATGGCGGCGCCGCAGACTGCGTGGCTTTCCAAGGCCCTCCGCCCCCCACATACATATTCATGTTCACATTGGAGGGGCAAAAGTAACAGTTACCTCGTCGCGTCGCACGAGACGTCCCCCTATGCCTTTCCCAGTGCAGAGAGCTTTTGTATTCTTGTCAGACATCGCGTCCATTTTTATTCCATTTCGCGCCGAGCCTATTTTTTTCAATTTTTTTTTCTATTGGTATCGCGCCGACTTCACGCCAATGGCCCTGATCTGTTTTCAATCGGCTGCTGTGTGTATGTGTGTGTGTGTGTGTGTGTGTGGCATTCGTTAAACACGCTACTGCGGACTGTTATACGACCGGAGCACCCCATTGCTTACAAAAAAAAGGGCGCTATACGATACAGAAAAAAAAGAAAAGAAAAAAAGAGACCGATGGCAAGAGAGAATTAATCCTCCGACAGTCGTCCGCCGAGTTTTGGGTCACATCACGCAGCGTGCGGTGTGTGTGTGTGTGTGTGTGTGTGTGTGTGTGTGTGTGTGTGTGTGTGTGTGTGTGTGTGTGTGTGTGTGTGTGTGAGAGAGAGAGAGAGAGAGAGAGAGAGAGAGAGAGAGAGAGAGAGAGAGAGAGAGAGAGAGAGAGAGAGAGAGAGAGAGAGAGAGAGAGGGAGAGAGAGAGAGAGGAGGATGGGAGTGAGATGAGCCATCTTAAATTTACGAATACCCCCTCCCCCTCCCCCGTGACAGTAATAGGAACTTGTCTGCTACGTGTGTGAGTTATGAGTTTTTGGTACCAGGCGTGAGAAGGGATAGAGGGGGGGGGGGGGGAGGGAGCCCCACATTGACGCAGTGCATTGCCGTGGGGGGCCGGGGAGGGGGTGGGGGTTAAGCACGGTCCACCACTACCCTGCAGATGGCCGCTCCGTTATACGTCCAGCAGGCCTGATACCTTTCCGATCCCCGAGCGAGAGGCTGCTGGACGGTTTTACCTCCCCCCCCCCCCCCCACCACTCCCCTCCCCTCTTACTAGCTTTATGAGAGAAGTTTCCCGCGTGGCCGACGCGTCCAGGGCTGGCCAGGGCTGGCCAGGGCCTAGAGAGGTGTAGTGCGGTGCTCCGTGAGGGACGACAGGGAGGCCTCGGGGCTCAGCTCACCTCACCGGCGGCAGGCCAGGGCAGGGCACAGGACCCCGGCGGGGGCGCCAGGGGGCAAGACTGGCCGCTCCCCCTCTTCCTCCGGGCTTGTGTGGGGATTTCCAGCGCCGGAGTCTCGAAGGCCCCGTTCGGTGATGGCCGCAGATTGCAGGTGGAAAGCCGCTTCCGTCCAGCCGGAGCTACCCCCTCCCCCCCCCCCCCCCCACCCGCCCGGAGCCGCCCCGGAGTCCCAGAGTCCCGGAGGCCCGGAGCGGACGAGCAAAGCCTGCTTAACCCAGCCGTTACAGCTCCATCAACGGAACAAGGGGGGGGGGGGGCGGAAAAATATATAAAAAAAGAGAGACACCTTGTCGGCGGGAACATGCGTCAAAGATTAGTCTCGGAAAAATAAAATTGGATCCACCAAGGAATGTCGCCACGATGAAAATCCTGCGGTGTCGATTCAACTAATTTTATGTTCAATCGACACAGAATCTTGATCAATAAGGCGACATTCCGTGGTCGATTCAATTTTATTTTTCGGAGAGTAATATCCGCGGGCCCCGGACCTGCGCACCGGTCGGTCGATGGAGGCTCGTCTTACCCGGATCTGGGTTAACACGCTTCAAGTGAAGAGCACCCAGAGAAAAGAAAGAGAAGGGCCGGAGAAAAAAGATTTACAGTATGGCTGCGGTTTGAACGCGCGGGACGCTACAACTCGTTGGAGACGAGTGTGTTAACCGGCGCGGACTAACGCGACACAGCGTGGGCGGCTTAGGTCCAGGTGCGACGTGCTGGAGTGGAGTGGGAGACCGTATTTCCATACAGCAAAGGCCCCTTTATATCCAGCCAGGCGGGGGTGGGAGGGGGGGGGGTCTTTTTTCTCTACTCCTATTACGGCGTGGGAAGACAGGTGGGAGGTAGTCGGGGGAGGGGGAGGGGAGGGGGCGTGTTTTACATCCCATCTACCGGCCGGCAGTCCGCGAGGTCACGGAGCCCCAGCCCATCCCATCCTGCCAGAGGGTCCTATGCTGCAGGATATCCTGCCTTTATAGCGCGGCGTTAATATACTCCATGAAGAAAAAAAAAATTCCAGCGCTTACAGCACTGAGTCGCCCTCGTTAACTGAACGATGAGTGTTATTAATAATAAATTGATTATCACAAGTTGGAAATATAAGTTTAGAAAAAAATTGAAAGGAAATACGGAAAGCTCTGACATTCGAACCCGCGACCCGCCACACGGTGATCCGGTTTATAAGACCACGCGACCAAGCCGAAATTGTTACGACGCTTCGCGTGGCCAACCATTACAAGCCACGGCCGCGTTCTGAGGCGCCAAACAAGGCGCAGATCAATGCGAATATGGATCCAAGTTAGCGAATGTGACGAAGAAAGGCCGTGCGGGAATTACGTGACGCCACTCTAGAGATTAAAATGATTTTCATTTTCTTGAATAGAGAAAAACCTGATTTTTTTATCACAAAAATTAAGTGTCTAAAGAAGAAAAATTATTCATACAATATGACCGTTTCTTCTTCTCAGCTGTCCACGGCGGAAATTTTTCAGTCCGACTTTTCCCGCGTTTTCTGCGAGCACACTCCATATTTACGTCAGTAAACGAAACACCGCCTATCTGGAGGAGGTGAGGAAGGAAGTGGTTAAGTAGTGGCTCCCACCAGTGGCACCGGGAAAAGGGGCGACAACCTGGAAATTCGCACGGCGAAAGCACCGCGACCGCATCGTGGCGGGATAAACCTAATTGGGGTGACAGGGGGGCCCCGAGTGGGGCCGCACCGACCCCCGGTGGGGCCAACAGAGCTGCGGTTTAATATCGGACTGGTGTAGAGATGATTGCAGGGGAGGGGGGGCAGGTTCCCTGCTTCTTCCTCTTTGTATATTTTTTTTCTACCATCCACGCCGCCCCCGCGCCGCCCGCTGGAATGGCGCCGAATGGACCGAGTTGCCGTGCTTGTTGGCCCCCGACTCGGTTAGAGGTATCTGGGAGGCGTCCTTGGAGGTCCCCCTGGCCCCCTGGCCGTGCAATTACCCTCCCCCCACCTGTTGTGAGGTTTGTTTTGTTTTTGTTTCTTTTCCTTTTCACTAATTACCGCGAGCGCGCTATTTTTATTTTATTTTTACATGTGATTGGTCACAGCGCCGTAAAAAGAAATCTGTAAACTTTTTTTTTTTTTTTTTTTTTTTGGAAAGAGGCCATCTCTTCCGATAAGAGCCAGGCCTGACCAGACCCAGAGCGCGGACAGAGCGCTCCGCGAGAGACAGCGGCTCTGCTCTGCGGGACGACAGTGGCTGAGGGCGCACTGCCAGTCGCGATCCCGGCTCATTGACCGCATGGGTTAGCGGACCTGTCGGTGACCGAGAGATTCGTGGTTCAACTCTTTGCCGGAGGCAACATTTTTCTGAAAGTCTGCCGACCGAAGACGTAGGGTAAAATATACCAAAAGAACGGGCACCACGTGTGCACTCCGAAGTAACCGTGGACAGTAACGCGTCAGCGTTCAGGGCCGCGGCGCTCCCCGGAGTCGAACTTGGGACTTGGGTCCGTGGTTCGACTATTCGACCCGGGGAGTGGGTCTGACGAGACTCGGTTGGGGCGAATGTCTAAGGGTTCGGCCAATCTTTGGCAAATGGTCTAGGGTTCGACGTTTTGTGTACCGTAAGTCCTTTGAATCTGGGACTGCACCTCTCGGTTGCGAGAGAGTTCCCTTTCGGGGGTACGACGGAATTCTACCTTGGCAGTGACTACGAGGCATAACAACCGGTTCCCACTGAGTGGCATTCCCTTCAGCGGGGTGTGCGTTGCACAAACACTCTAGACGCCGAAGTTGGCAGTGGCCTCCCGGATGGCACAAACCTTGGGGTGGGATTCCCGAACCAGGGCCGGGAGGGATAGGGTATCTTTTTTCAATATTTTCTCGATTGTCCCTCGATTTTGTTTTGAAAGTACTAATGGGTATTTTGTTAATAATTTTTCGAACTGCAATTGAAAAATTTCTTTAAACATGCCTTTTTTTCCACACCCAGCCGCCGATCGCCCAGTCGCTTACCACCCCCCCCCCCTCCCTTTTTGCCTCTGGATCCGCGCCTGGCCTGATAAGGGCGCACGGGGACATCAGGGCCACAAAACAACAATAAAACCTCAATTATTCCTCTTGCGACGGGAACACCGTAGCCGGCTCATCCATTCCACCAGAGTGCTCTGCCTGCTCTGCGCTACTGCTTGTACTGCTCCCCGATCCCTCACCCCTCACCGGCGGGTTTTTTCCCCTTCCATCTCTCTCTCTCTTCCTGTCGCTTGTGTTGCTCCTTCTCCCTGCAAGCGGTCTTTTGTCTTCTGCTACGCCACGAGCTCAATTGAATAAATCCCTCCGCCGTGCCAGCAGTTTGACGTTGCCCCGCCCCCTCCCTCTGCTGGGCTAATGCACAGGGCCCGCGTACACACACACACACACACACACACACACACACACACACACACACACACACACACAGGGTGGTGCCGTGCGAAATCTTCATCTTGCAGCATGCCTGCGCTTCTCTCTTTACATCAAGGCAAGCGACTCAGCAGCGCAAAGGACTCTCCTCGCTGGCGTATTTTTAACAAGCCTGGAGAGGGAGGAAGAGAGGGGGGGGGGGGGGGAGGAACACACTCCGGGGCGGAGCCTGCTCGTATCTCACATCGTGTTCGCGGGGGGGCCGGGCGGCCGTGAGCGCCGGGCGGTGCCGCGCGGTGCCGCGCGCCATTAAGTCCGCCCGTATTTATCACCGCGTGTGGCGCCTGTGGCCCTGTGGGCTGACGGTACGGTACAGGGTACACGCGCCGAGGACAGCTTCGTCCCGCTCCGCCCACACCTACCCGCCAAGCCACATTCATTATTAGGGGTGAAGGTGAGGGAGAAGGGGGGGGGGGGCGCAAACGGCTAGAAAAACTTACAATCAAATGTAACGATTTTCAATTTTTAAAGAAATTTTATGAGAATATTTTTTTCGGCACGAAGTAGCGTATTGCAATCTATAGGATTCGGATTTTCAATCTTTATCCAATATTTTCTCAACGAATCATTCATTAATATTTCTTCTTCACACTTCTCGCTCATTCTACTATCCTTTCCTTCCAGATCCTGTTTTTCACATACGCATTCGAAAGACACTTCAAACCATCAGAAAAACTACAAAATTTACAAAATCTACAAAATCTCGGCAATATCGTCTGACTCTTAACTTCGGGCCTCCTATTTTTTTTTTTTTTTTTTTGGGGGGGGGGAGACGGTGTGTTATTGGTGGCATTCGGAAAGTAATTTGAAGTGAGGTGGTTTTCTTTTTGAGGGCCGCTGTCCTCTTTCTCTCTCTCTCTTGCTGTGTGTGTGTGTGTATGGGTGTGTGGGTGTGTGGGTGTAGGTGTGCCGCTATGCCAGGCCGTCCTACCACACCATTCCCGGTGAGAAAGGTGACGGGCCGACACGCTGGAATGCGCCATTCGCACGAAAACGCGGGGGAGGCGGGAGTGCTAAAGGAGTGAGCGAGCGAGAGAGGGAGAGAGAGAGGGGGAGAGAGAGAGAGAGAGAGAGAGAGAGAGAGAGAGAGAGAGAGAGAGAGAGAGAGAGAGAGAGAGAGAGAGAGAGAGAGAGGGGGGGGAGAGAAAGAGACGGGGGATAGGGGCGGGGGGCAGGGGGCTGTAATGCACAGACCATTGAGGAGGAGTGAAAACCGCTGCAGACGCACGTATGTCGTCCCTCTGTCTAGGACGACTACCACCACCCCCTCCCCCCTCCGCCTCCACCCTCCTTTATTGCGGAGCAGCAGGTGTGGTCGTGTCATTACTGTGTGCTCTGTGAACACGACATGTTGACAACTCGCGGTGTGTGGGGGCTTGTCAGGACAAGTGCCTTGTGTGTGTGTGTGTGTGTGTGTGTGTGTGTGTCGGGCGCTCGAGCGCGGGGTATCTCCGTCTGTGTCATTTACGTTTTATATTAATGTAATTTATGAACAAGCGTGTTTTTTTTTTTTAATTTCCTGTTTAAAAAAAGGCGTTGAAAAAGCCGTATTTGCTATTCTGCGTGGGTTTACGCTGGTTTACGCATTTTGTGTGTGCCCGCGACCTACCCCACTATACTCCAACCCATATCACAGTGGTTCGGTTACCTGGCGCCCCCAAACCCCTCCGCCCCTCCGCCTCCTGTAAACATATGCCGTTGCTTTCCATGGCCCCGCCGACGTCACCCCCCGCCCCGATTTACAGCGTTGGCCCCGCCTAGCGTTGGCGAGGGGTGCTCTCAAACGTATGCAAATGCAGTCACGTTGTGTGACTACTTGTTTGTGCGTCTGTACGTCTGGTGCGTGCGTTTGTGCGCGTTCGTCACGTCGAACGTGTGTATGTGTGTGTGTGTGTGTGTGTGTGAGTGTGTGTGAGTGTGTGTGTGTGTGTGTGAGTGTGTTAAAGAGAGGTAGAGAGGGGAGAGAGAAATCGAATAGAGAGGAGAGAGAGAGAGAGAGAGAGAGAGAGAGAGAGAGAGAGAGAGAGAGAGAGAGAGAGAGAGAGAGAGAGAGAGAGAGAGAGAGAGAGAAAGAGAATTTTTTTTTGGGTGGACGTTTGGACAGGTGAGCTGATCAGATGCCACACTCTCAGGCCCTGGGGGTGCTGGCTGCTCCTGCTCGGACTGCACTACCGCTGCTGTTTCTGTCCCTCCCATCAGCCTGCGGTGGGCGGGGTAGGCAGCCCGCCGCGCGGTGCCGTCCCCGCGTTGCCTACCTGCCCGGCGCCTCTATACCCCCGACGCTAGCTTCTCCGTCCCGGACGTCTCCCAGTTTAAATTCATGTGGGCCCGATCTGGATATGGATGAATTCGGAGCAGCCGTCCGCCCGCGCCGCCATTTCTATTCCGCAAGCAGGACGCGCAGGGGTTGGAGTCGCTGTCACATCGCTCGTCCCCGCTTGCTTTTTGCTGGGTCTTTTTTCCGTCCCGGGTCCTGACGGGTCCTCGCCAGTCCTCGCCAGTCTTCAGGCGGGTCCTCGGGGGTCCTTACATGTCCTCGCCAGTCCTCGCCAGTCTTCACGGATCCTCGGGGGTCCTGACATATCCTCGCCAGTCCTCGCCAGTCCTCGCCAGTCTTCACGGATCCTCGGGGGTCCTGACATATCCTCGCCAGTCTCGCCAGTCCTCGCCAGTCTTCACGGGTCCTCGGGGGTCCTGACATATCCTCGCCAGTCCTCGCCAGTCCTCGCCAGTCTTCACGGGTCCTCGGGGGTCCTGACATATCCTCGCCAGTCCTCGCCAGTCCTCGCCAGTCTTCACGGGTCCTCGGGGGTCCTGACATATCCTCGCCAGTCCTCGCCAGTCCTCGCCAGTCTTCACGGGTCCTCGGGGGTCCTGACATATCCTCGCCAGTCCTCGCCAGTCCTCGCCAGTCCTCGCCAGTCTTCACGGGTCCTCGGGGGTCCTGACATATCCTCGCCAGTCCTCGCCAGTCTTCACGGGTCCTCGGGGGTCCTGACATATCCTCGCCAGTCCTCGCCAGTCCTCGCCAGTCTTCACGGGTCCTCGGGGGTCCTTACATGTCCTCGCCAGTCCTTGCAGGGAGGGGACGGACAGGCTCCACGACGGCCATTTGTTCCCGCCGGCGATAGCCGGATGTCCTGCCGCATAGCAGCAGAGGTTAACGGTTAACCGGCGCGCCGCCTACAACATGTATGGCGACTCACGTCATGCCTCTCACTCACTCACACTGAGGTCGGACGGGGAGCGAGAGAGAGGGGAGAGAGGTAGAAAGTTGGGGGGGGGGGGAAGAGATAGAGAGAGAGCGAGAGAGAGAGAGAGAGAGAGAGAGAGAGAGAGAGAGAGAGAGAGAGAGAGAATGAGAAGGAGAGCGAGGTAGATAGAGAGAGAGTGAGAGAGAGAGAGAGAATGAGAAGGAGAGCGAGATAGATAGAGAGAGAGAGAGTGAGAGAGAGAGAGAATGAGAAGGAGAGCGAGGTAGATAGAGAGAGGGAGGTGGGGGGGGGGGAGAACGCTCATGGGAGACATTTTCCGCCACGGCTCAAGTACTGCCTGTACTCTCCGGCAAGCAGCTGCAGACAGACACACAGAGAGGCGAGGGGCTGATGTGTCGATAGAGGATTTGCGGCGTGCGGGCAGCCTGGGGGCGGGGGGGGGGGGGGGGGTTGGTAAGTACTTGGGGATGCGGGGGTCGTCAGAGGTACCCGCGGGGTAAAGCTGTTGGCACTCCGGGTGGCTTTGATGCCGGACCGTGCTGGATGTTATTCCCTCCCGGATCTGATCCGTCCTCACGTGTCCCCCGGACGTGTATCCGGGCCGGGTCTCCCCACGCCGTTTCATGCCTCATATCCAGCCCGTGTCCGGGGAGCGGGGGGCCCTGCAAGACCCCGACGCAACGATATAGGAGGGACAGCAAGACGGAGACACAGCGTGGGAGCGACAGAGACAGAGAGTGAGAACGAGAGAGAGAGAGAGAGAGACAGACAGACAGACAGAGACAGAGAGAGAGAGAGAGAGTAGGGGCTCTGTGTGTGTTACCCTGGGTCAAACGATACATCTCCTTTAACCCTGGGCTTCCCTATGGTGCGCCGGTCCGCGCGACAGTGCGGGAAAGGGAAAGAGAGACACACACACACACACAGATACAGAGAGAGAAACACACAGAGGGTAGGGGGAGGAAGAGAGAGAGAGAGAGAGAGAGAGAGAGAGAGAGAGAGAGAGAGAGAGAGAGAGAGAGAGAGAGAGAGAGAGAGAGAGAGAGAGAGAGCTGGGGCGGGTCGCGAGCTTACAGTAGGCGCTGCCAGCTTCTGCCTTGGAAAGGGCTGTGCGGTGCGGGGCTGTGGTGTGTGCCGAGGTGCTAGCTGTTCCCACTGGGATGTCCCCCCCCTCCCCGCCCCCCACCCCCGGGTCCGTCCGGGCCCGTCCCCACCGCTCAGGGACACGCAGAAGAGAAGCAGGTTCATGAGGGCAAAACCTTGCGACTTTCATAAACCAGCCTCACAGTAGCCCCCGTTGAGTCGGCCCCCATCCCTACCCCCTTTCCTCCTCCGACCCTACAATAGCGTTTATATGCAGTCCTGCCCGGCCCTGCTGTACACTGGGGGGGGGGGGGGGGGGGGGGCACAGAACTGAAGGGTCCTCTTATCTCGTGATGCAAGCGTACCGGTAATTTCAAATAAATTAAAATTTGATTTTGTTTTGTTGATTTTTACTCGTTCTTTGCTTCCTCTACCACGATTACGAAGTGGAAGCAAAAATGAGCGAGTATTGCGCTCACCCTGTCAGTTAAGACCCCTATTCATGTCGAAAACGACGTCACGAGGGAATTCGTTTTTTGGAGGGGCCTTTTGGCTGGGCATTGATTTAGTTTCGAAAGTGACGTAACACATTTCTGAAAAACAAAAATATTCGTGTTTAGAGACCGCAGATCAGTGGAAGTTAGTCTTGGAACCAACCGTCGCCCGCACACCCAGAAAATTGTGTTCTCGACCCCGGAAAAATCAAGAGCATTTGCATCAAGATTTGCATTGAATGTAGTAAAGGGTTCTTGGTTCAAGTGCATGATTACTGATTTTTCCGGGATCGAGAACACAATTTTCTGGGTGCTGTCAACATCCACTTTTCGCGTACACAGCAGGGCATGAAGTAATAGATCAGTGGTGAAACCCAACTGAGAAATAAATTGGAAACAATCGTCTTTTTCTTTTCCTCCGTGCTCCGCGGGACTTATACACGACGCGAATATCACCGCTGCCGTCAGCTTCTGGCGGCTCTTATTCGGTCTGTCGCTTCGAATGACGTCACAACTTTATTGTATCCTGAGTGTCACACGCACGACATCACAAACTGTTTGCGGAAAACTTGCGAATAACACGCGCAAGATGGAAATGCTGCTGCGCTCTCTCTCTCTGGCGAACAGTCACATCGACCTCCTGTCTCCCTCGCACTCGTTCTGTCCCTCTGCACCCTGCGGCTCTGCGTTAAACAGGACTCTGCGATGTGCCTCGGGTTCAAATACCCGCAAACATTGCATTTTGGTGAGCACAGCGCGGCGCGCTCAGTTCAAATAACAACGTAGCAGAGCAAAACAACAGCAGCGGCGGGCAGCGCCCTCTGGCGGCCTCGGGCTCCACTGCTCATCATTAATTCCCAGACACAAACCTCTTATTTCCTGTGGCGCCATCACACGGCTGGAAGCCAAGCCCCCCTCCGCGGGGGTGTAGCTCGGTGTAAAGCGGGGAGCCCCCCCCCCCCCCTTGGCCTCGCAGCGCCAAATACCCCTGTAATATGCATTTTAAAGCCCTGATGGTTATCATGACAAACGAGCGCCCGCCCGGAACGCGCCCCCCCCCCCCCCCCCTCCCCCACCACCATCACCATGTTCGCATTTCAATCGCAACTTGAAAAGCGTCTGGCAGCACCGAGCCACGCCTCCGTGCTATTCAGCTCCCGCGGCTCGAACCACAACTTCAGACAGAGGGACAGACAGACAGACAGAGGGGCAGACAGACAGACAGGCAGGCGCACTGGGCGGGCAGACAGACAGACAGGCTGATTCTGGCACGGGAGCCCCCCAATGGTAGTCACAGCGCGCCGCGAGGGAATCGATAATGGGCTGCAAAGTGCAAAGTAGAGGGGACCTTCCTTAACACACAAATGCACTCTACTTCAAAAAAGAAAGAGGAAGATGAAATTTGGAAAAAAAATCCAACTTGTATTACAGAAAATCAAAGGCACGTCTACGTGCACCGAAATTCCACGGTGTAAATTTTTTTTTCTACCCCCTCCCTCCCAAATCGGTTTCCGATTTCGCGCGGTTTTAGCACCGTGCAGAAGGAAGCAGGGTCGTACCTCTCTTCATTCCCGCCTGGCAGCAGGCAGCAGGCAGCAGGCAGCAGGCAGCAGGCAGCAGGCAGCAGGCAGCAGGCAGCAGGCAGCAGGCAGCAGGCAGCAGGCAGCAGGCAGCAGGCAGCAGGCAGCAGGCAGCAGGCAGCAGGCAGCAGGCAGCAGGCAGCAGGCAGCAGGCAGCAGGCAGCAGGCAGCAGGCAGCAGGCAGCAGGCAGCAGGCAGCAGGCAGCAGGCAGCAGGCAGCAGGCAGCAGGCAGCAGGCAGCAGGCAGCAGGCAGCAGGCAGCAGGCAGCAGGCAGCAGGCAGCAGGCAGCAGGCAGCAGGCAGCAGGCAGCAGGCAGCAGGCAGCAGGCAGCAGGCAGCAGGCAGCAGGCAGCAGGCAGCAGGCAGCAGGCAGCAGGCAGCAGGCAGCAGGCAGCAGGCAGCAGGCAGCAGGCAGCAGGCAGCAGGCAGCAGGCAGCAGGCAGCAGGCGGCAGGCAGCAGGCAGCAGGCAGCAGGCAGCAGGCAGCAGGCAGCAGGCAGCAGGCAGCAGGCAGCAGGCAGCAGGCAGCAGGCAGCAGGCAGCAGGCAGCAGGCAGCAGGCAGCAGGCAGCAGGCAGCAGGCAGCAGGCAGCAGGCAGCAGGCAGCAGGCAGCAGGCAGCAGGCAGCAGGCAGCAGGCAGCAGGCAGCAGGCAGCAGGCAGCAGGCAGCAGGCAGCAGGCAGCAGGCAGCAGGCAGCAGGCAGCAGGCAGCAGGCGGTGATTTACCTACGGACCAGAGCCTTTCGGGCAAACTTGGTAATCCATAAGAGGACATTACCGCAGTCATAATGGAGCTCGTAACGGGAGAGGAGGTGCCTCGTAACGCGCGCGCCACACCGAGATGGAGTCATCAAGTCGTAACCTTGTCCACACACACACACACACACACACACACACACACAGCGCATAAGGTCACCCACGCGAACTGGACGGCGAGCACACTAGGCACTGCCCACTGCCCTCACGAGTCACAGCAGGCAGCGCCACTAAAATAGAATGTACGCGAAGAAATAACACAGAGAGAGAGAGAGAGAGAGAGAGAGAGAGAGAGAGAGAGAGAGAGAGAGAGAGAGAGAGAGAGAGAGAGAGAGAGACCCATGCCGGTACTCGGAGCGTGGCACACTAAGACGTGCCCCCCCCCCCCCCCGCCCCAACACTCCTCGAGAACACAGTAGCAGCGGTGCGCCCCGCGGGGACCGAGACGGGGGGGGGGGGGGGGGAGCGGTGGTTCCAGCTGCCAGAAGAGGGACATTCGTCACTGTCGTAGCGATAAGGTGCCTTTATTCTTGCCAAGGGTAAATGCATAAATCCCCTTGCTGGCCTCTCTCTCTCTCTCTCTCTCTCTCTCTCTCTCTCTCTCTCTCTCTCTCTGGCTCTCCTCAGGGCCGGCAACCCCTCGGGCTGGCCACGCCGTGCACACGGCCCCCTTGAGCGTTGGAGCGGCTGTGCAGGGGTGCCAACTCCCACTCCTGGTTTGGGTACGGTGACGCCGTCCTGGGCGATGCCTCTGCCTGCCCCCCAGGGCGGCTACGCGCCGCTACGCGTGCCAGGAATTTCAGCCGCAAGAAAACAAAAAAGAAAAAAAAAGGCGGTGCCGGCACGGACGGGTGACCTGCTGGAGGAAGGTTGTGGGGGGGGGGGGAACCCGACCAAACCCGAGGCCACTGCGCAAACCAAATACCGACGCGGATGAGCAAGTGCGGCCATCCGTCTTAGATCCGGGAGTACTTTGGCGTACAGAGAGTGTACCGACGTCACACGCGTACTTACCTAGCCCGTCAGTCCGTCAGCGGTGAAGACGGGTGAAGAGGTTCTTCTGAGAGCCTTTGCCGACCTGGACCCGGCTATGGCACCGCATGTCACACACTTGGGACGTGGCCCCTCCCCGACGTTGGCCCCGTACAGTACAAAGGCACGCCACACACGCGGCCGAAACACGACCCCTCACACGACACGCGCACGCCACGCACACGGCACGAGCACGGCACGGGTCAGGCGAGAATTTCCTGTCTGTCATTATCTTTTGCGCGTTTGCGTCACGAGCACAGAACACAACTCCTGCCGGCTCTGTCGGTCTCTGCTCCCCCTCTCTCTCTCTCTCTCTCTCTCTCTCTCTCTCTCTCTCTCTCTCTCTCTCTCTCTCTCTCTCTCTCTCTCTCTCTCTCTCTCTCTCTCTCTCTCTCTCTCTCTCTCTCTCTCTCTCTCTCAAACTGGCTCGGTCGCATACACGGACAAAAGGAGGGCAGTGGATATGCGGGTACCCCTTGGTGTGCCACCCCTCCCCTCCCTCCCTCCCCCCTCCCCCTTTCCCCTCGCCCTGCAATACAACGTTGGGTCGACGAGGGGTCACGCGAGGTGCGCCCCGATTTAGACTGCAGCTATCTATAGCTCGGCGTACGGCGAGTGTGTGTGTGTGTGTGTGTGTGTGTGTGTGTGTGTGTGTGCGCGCGCGCAAGGTACCCCGGGGTGCTACTACGGCTTTTGGAGAGAAGGGAAGGGGGGTATAAAATCAGAACAGCCGCAACAACAGCAGCAGCAGCCAACGGTGGCGGTGCTGGTTTTCTTTTTTTATCACTTTTATTCTCCAGCGCCCTGGCGTAAAAAGAAACTGTGCTTCGCTATGGTCGTCATATTTTGACAGCAGCAGGTGACAACACTCGGAAGCAGTCCGTTGTGCCGTCGTCCAAAATCGATAATTTAGCGGCAGAAGATTGTCGCGTGTCGTGTGAGAAATCAGCGGAGGTTGACCAGGGCTTCCTCGACTTGTGATTCTCTGGCTGAAGCCGTGCTTGTTAATTTGTTGCAGAAGTGGGCGGCAGCTGCGGCGGCGGTGGTGGTGCGCGCGGCGCCCCCGAGTCCCCCGTCGAGGCCGCCGTCATGGTGTCCGGCTGCAACATCGTGGGCCCCGCCTGCGACTGCGGCCGCGCCCCGCTCTGCCCCAGCGACGGCGCCTTGGACGGCCAGGACCCCGACGGCCGGCCGTTCGCCTTCGACACCCGGGAGGAGTGTGACCTCAACCTGGGCATGATGCTGGAGGGAGAGCGGCAGGCCTACGAAGGTGAGGACCGTGAGGGCAGAGCACGAGCGATATGTATCGAACCGATGTCGATTCGACATCGACCAACTCAAAGAAATCGATGTAATAATCCACCGCCGATTAGATATCTAATTGGTATCGTATTTTCTTTGTTGATTCGGCCAATAGTCGAAGAAAACAAACACGAGCTTTCACCAAATTTCGACATCATCGATTTGGTACAATTTAGAAAGGCCTCCTGGCTGGGATTATCCGCGAATTCATTTACCAGCTCCCGCCTGTTGTGCTCGTCCATGCGGCGAGGCTAGGACGAAAAAGAACACCTAAAAAAACCTGTTTTTTTTTCTCATGCCAAACTCATCTCCAGAACCCCTCTCTCTCTCTCTCTCTCTCTCTCTCTCTCTCTCTCTCTCTCTCTCTCTCTCTCTCTCTCTCTCTCTCTCTCTCTCTCTCTCTCTCTATCTCACGGAGGCTCTCGGCACGGCTTCTATCCTTCTCCCTCCCCGCTCTCTTCTCCATGACCTTGTCAGCTTGAGCAGGCAGGCGGATGGGCGCTGGCAGCAGCCTTGTGTTTACTTCTTTTCTCTCTCTCTCTCTCTCCCTCCCTCTCTCTCTCTCTCTCTCTCTCTCTCTCTCTCTCTCTCTCTCTCTCTCTCTCTCTCTCTCTCTCTCTCTCTCTCTCTCTCTCTCTCTCTCTCTCTCTCTCTCTCTCTCTCTCTCTCTCTCTCTCTCTCTCTCTCTCTCTCTCTCTCTCTCTCTCTCTCTCTCTCTCTCTCTCTCTCTCTCTCTCTCTCTCTCTCTCTCTCTCTCTCTCTCTCTCTCTCTCTCTCAGAGCACAGCAGCACTTTCCTTCATGACCACTCTACCTACCTGCCGAGCACGTCTGCAGAATTATCATACGCTCCTGTCGAGGTCCCGCCTGCTTGGCTCCACCGATTCCCTAAAACACTCGCGCCCTCCCCGCACGCCCCGCCCCGCCCCGCACGCCCCGCCCCTCCCCGCACGCCCCGCCCCGCCCCGCCCCCTGCACTCACCATCGGCACACCTCCCGCCGCGCCTCCTCAGGGACAGCCAAAGGCCACGGCCGCGTCCCCGTGATGTCACATGACCGAGGTGATGCACGGCCCGGCACAGCGCGGCGGGAAAGCGGCGCGGGAAAATAGCAAAGAAAACAGGCGCTGGCAACCTTCTGCGCTCGGCGGCGGGGCGTTGGCTGCGCTGGGGGCCCCGGCGGAGGCCCGGCGCTCCCCGCACCGCCCCCAGCCACCCCCTCGCACCCCCCCAGCAGTCGCCGCCGGTCGACCTCCTGCGCCGACATGCTGGCCTGGTCCATGAACGAGCTTTCCCTCGCGCTGGACGGACGTGGATGGACGTTTTGACAGACCATTAACGTCACGGTAGCGACAGGGGGGGGGGGGGGGAGCCGGTGCGGCGGCCAGCCCGGGCAGCCGCTGAGCTGGAGCTGGAGCCGAGGGGCCAGGCGCGTAGCTGGTGTTAATCTGGGGAGACTCCCGGAAAATTTTCAAAACTTTCCGGAAATGTGCGATTTTTTTTTCGGAAAGTTGATTTGGAAAATTCCCGATTCTTTTCCGGGAGTGAGCCGGAGGAAAAACGAAAAAAAAAAGAAAAACAGAAGAAGTGAACGAGACGACCGCCGCCCCCGCCCCCTTTACGACGGAGGTGCCGGGGGGGGGGGGGGGGGGGGGGGGGAGGGCGAACGGGAAAACAATTCCTGGCCGGCAGACCGAGCTACGCGGCCGGGTGGCGGCGGGATTCATCCGGGTTGTGTTCTTTTCAATCTCCGATCGTAATGGCTTCGAAATTAC
>CM076257.1:13620762-13658262 GCA_038380765.1 Odontothrips loti | reverse complement strand
TCGGTGAGGGGGTTCTGACAAGAAACGTCGCTCAATGTCTCCCGCACGGTGCGTGCGCGCGCGTGCGTGTGTGTGTGTGTGTGTGTGTGAGCGTCTGAACGAGAGAAAGAGAGAGAGAGTAGAGAGAGAGAAAAATCACGCCGCAGTGGAAAAGAGGGAGGGGAAGAGCGATAGAGAAGCGCTCAGGTGGCGGATCCGAGCGGATAAGACGCATATAATTTCAGAAGAGGAAAACTCGGAGAGTCGTTCGGTTTTGTTGCGGTATTTCACTGAGGTGGAAACGAGGCAGGGGGTAGGGGGTGTGTCTGTGTGTGTGAGAGAGAGAGAGAGAGAGAGAGAGAGAGAGAGAGAGAGAGAGAGAGAGAGAGAGAGAGAGGGCTGCTTTACCGTAGAATTTGTAGATCCTCTCGCTTGGGTTTGTAGCGGGCAAAGCGGCACTCGGTGGGCGGTGGGGGCGGGGAAGGGTTCAGTTTGTGCACGTATACAAGGAAATTGATGAGAGGCAAAAGAGGTAAAGGTGGAGAGAGCGTGGGCGGATGAAGGGGGATGGGGGGGGGCAGGGGCAAAGGAATGTGCGGAATATCGCTACCAGAGCGCCGGGGGGTCGGTTCGGGGGCAGGGAGGGAGAGAGGAGAGAGTTCAAGACCTTTTAGTGTTCGTTCTATACCTGGTGCACTCCCAGGAGAGAGAGAGAGAGAGAGAGAGAGAGAGAGAGAGAGAGAGAGAGAGAGAGAGAGAGAGAGAGAGAGAGAGAGAGAGAGAGAGAGAGAGAGAGAGAGAGAGAGAGAGAGAGAGAGAGAGAGAGAGAGAGAGAGAGAGAGAGAGAGAGAGAGAGAGAGAGAGAGAGAGAGAGAGAGAGAGACCAACGAATTAATTGGAAAAACGCTTCTCCACGCAGCGGAGCGGAGCCGGGGCAGCAACAGTGATGAGTCCAGGAAGCGGAGGAAAAAATCATGAGAGAGGGCTAGGAGTGCGACAAGAGGAGGGGGGGGGGGAGGGCATGCGGACAGACAAAAGACCGGGAGGGGGGCGGGAGGGCTTGATGCCGCGCCTCCGTCAACAAGACAATGAGGGTTGGCGTGGCATAGACAACACAGTCCGGCACACAGCGGGCCTCGACCGGGCTGTCAGAGCTCAGCTCTGCTGGCTCTGCCCTTTCGCGGCCCCTCTCTCCCTCTTCGCCTCTCTTCCCCCTCCCACAACCGCAGGCATTGTGATGGCGGAACGCAAAACCCACCGCAAAAGCCTACGAGTGGCGCCTAGCTCTCGTCACAATGGACAAGGGGGGCTGTGCCTTGTGGCTGTCTCCTTGCGGCTATCTCTCTCTGTCTCTCTCTCTCTCTCATTCTCTCTCTCTCTCTCTCCCTCTCTCCCTCTCTCTCTCTCTCTCTCTCTCTCTCTCTCTCTGTCTCTCTCCCTATCTCTCCTTCTGCCTTGTATGGCTTGGTGGGCGACAGGATTAATAAAGAGGTTTTGACCTTGCGTGAGCCTGTGATGACGTGATTACGCTATGTGTGTGTGCGTATGTGCAGCGCGTTCACGCACACACTCTCGCACACACACACACATGCTGGCGTGCCAGTCAACCCCTCCCCTCACTGTCCACACCGTGTACCTTTCAACACGGGGCGGAAGAGAACGGGAGTGGGTAAGGGGTGAAGGGAGCTGGGGTTTGGGGGGGGGTAGGAATGAATTAGTATGCAAATTAGCTGTCAGGTGCGATACAGTATGATGCAGTAACGTGATAACCTAATAACGCCCTTTCTGGCTGCCCGTTCGGGTTGGCGGGGGGGGGGGGGGGAGGAGGAGGAGAAGTACCGTAGGAGGGAAAAAGAAAAGGGGTGGGGGAAGACGGCCACGAGGAATGTAGCGCAGAGAAGCGCCGAAAGAAAGGGAGTGAGTCCAGTGCAGGGCCAGGGCCGGGCACAGCGAGCCGGGCCGAGCTTTACACCGAGCCGAGACGAACGGAATCTGATAAATTACTTTCTTGTGGGCGCCTCTGTGGTCTGTGATGCGGCGCCTCCCAGGGGGTGTGTGCCCCGGTCAGCGGGGAAGGGGGAGGGGGTCAGCGGGGGCAGTCGCCTCCGCACTCAACAGCTTGACTTACCAACCTGAAGTATGCTACGAGCACACACACACACACACACACACACACACACAACACACACACGTAGAGATGGGCGCCGCGCCGATTACGCCGCGCCGCCGGCTTCGGACAGCACGCCGCCGCCGCCGGCTATTTTAACGGCGGCGGCGCGGCGTGGATTCTGATATGACACCTTGTATCCGTGCCCTTTGTCGTCCCTCTTCCCTTCCCCTCCTCCGCGCAGCGAGCTCACCGGCCTGGCCGTCACCAGCCGCACCAGCCGACTTGTGCCGGCCAAACGCCTTTCGCTGTGCTCGGCTCGGCCATGCTGTAGTGCGTTGTTTAGGTTTATTTTCGTATCTTAACCTGCCCCAAACAAATTATATGAAGCAGATTCTTGTCTTGTTTGTCATTTTTAACAAATACGAGTGAAATTGACATGGTCACGCCGATTACGCCGCCGCGCCGCCGCCGATCTTTGGCAACGACGGCGCGCCGAAACGCCGCCGCCGCCGGGTGGTTTTTGCCCAAACGCCGCCGCCGATAGAAAATTTAACGGCGCCTATCTCTCGCCACACACGTAGTGCCCCCCAAAAAAATATTTTTTATTTTTTGTCAAAGTTGTGAGAATTTAGGAGCAGTTGTTGGTTGTGTTGCAGACATCTGACCCGCTCGCCGGAGGGCTCTGCACCGTCTCCTCGGCGCCCTCCTCGCCCCCGCCGCCCCGCACCGGGACTCTGACGGCGGCGGTGTGGGAGCCCTTCGGGTCGACGACGACGGGGTCCCCCGAGACGCCGTCAAGGACACCGCGCTGTGGGAGGCCGCCCTGTGGGCCGGGGCCCTTCGCAACACCGCCCTCCGGGACGCCGCCGTCCGCCTAGCCCTCCGGGACGCGGGCGCGGCCTCGGACACCTCGGCCGGCGACGACCAGGACGCCGACAACGAGGTCCCGTGATCGGATCCTCCCGGCCTCCAAGAGCGTCGTGACGGCGGACGATTGACAATAAGGAACGTGTGCCGGCCATGTCCACCAACACCGACGAAAGTGTGAAGGGTGGCGCAGGGGAATTGGTCGGAAAACAAAAAAAGAAACGAAATGTTTGATTTGACTACGCGTTTTATATGCATATTATGAGTGAGTGGTGAGTGGGCGAGTGAGTCGGCGGGAGTTTGATTTGGTCGCGGAGACTGCGAGAATCAGCGGCCAGTGTTTTGTCGGACAGATTCCTGTGTGTATATATATATGGCCTCTGTGGGCTGCTTTTTATTTTCCCGGAGCGTCGCACCCAGTGCGCCCTTGTTAAAATACCAAATGACAAGCTGTCCGCTTTGTACAAAGTTTCTCGCGCTCTTTTTCCTCTTGCATCCATATCACGGTCGGAAGAGGGAGGTCCAGGTTTCCCAGCGCGGAAAAATTGTGATGCATCTCGTTTTGAAAAGCGCGCCGCCGCTGCCTTACGAGAGCGGAGAGCGACGCGACGTTGGCGATTAATTCTGAGAGGGCGCTGAATAATTCAAAACGCCGAAAGTACGAGGAGGGAGCGAGAGAGAGAACACGATTCCAGAGCATCTGAGGCTCCTTTCTTTTTCGCATCATCACTTCCCTGAGACCGATCGCCTCTTGTTTTTATTTATTTACGTGCAAATTGTTACCGCAGTATGCGGTACGGAGCCGAGCTACCCCGCAGAAGTTAGCTTGCCCTCCTCTAGCCGTAGACACTCCGCGCCGGGCGGTGCGGGCTACTATGTCAAGCCAACCTGATTGAATGTGATGGACTTTATTGATTATCTAAAAAAAGAGAAAAAAAACTCGGTTAATATGAAATGAAAAATATATTGCCCCCCCCTCCCCTCCCCTTTTTGTGTGACCTGCTCCGTTGCGTAGACCAAGAAGCAGTCGTGATATGTGAATAAATGTTTTATTTTGCCACGGGCTCGACCTTTCACTAAGCAACTCAACCTCGATCCCACACACTTCAATCTACACGTCAATCTAGGCATGACAATGAACGCCAAGCCGGTGTCGAAAAAAAGGAAAAGTCACAGAAAATAAACACGATACGCGACCGGTATTCGAACCCGCGACGCCACAGGTCTTCGTCACCGCCGGGTTCAGCCACCGGGACACTTCCGAAACAGTCTGTTCGCAGGTAGGTCCACCGCCAGCGCGGCAGCAACACGCGCCATCTTGTTTTGGGAGAACTGCCGCGTCTTATACGCCGCACGTACGTAGGAGCGCTGAGCCTGGGCCGGCGCCTGCTGAGGCAGCCCGATACCATCTTGCCTCATTCTCTCTCTCTCTCTCTCTCTCTCTCTCTCTCTCTCTCTCTCTCTCTCTCTCTCTCTCTCTCTCTCTCTCTCTCTCACTCTCTCTCTCTCTGTCTTAGTTTCTCTTCCTCATTTTGTCCTTTCCCCATAGCCTCAGCACATTTTCCTTGCCAGAAGAAACAGAGCGGTCTCTCTCTCTCTCTCTCTCTCTCTCTCTCTCTCTCTCTCTCTCTCTCTCTCTCTCTCTCTCTCTCTCTCTCTCTCTCTCTCTCATTTTCTCACCAATAACCCTCTCTTTCCCTGTCTCTCTCGCTCCCCCAGGAGCCGGGTTGACCCGCCGCCCCGTACCTAGCCTCGCAGAAGCCAGCGACTTTCATTTTTCAAGGCTCCGTAGCAGGGGGCGTACGACTCCCAGAGGCCCGATTCGGGATGGCAACGCTGGCTGATTATTTATAGAGCGTATTACCGGTCCGACCAACGAGCCACCGCCAGGCGGCCACCACCACCAGCCCAGACGTAGCGCGGGCGCGGGCGCGGGTTCGAGTCCCACCGGTGCCGACCTGTTTTTTTTTGTTTTTTTTTGCAGGTCAGCTGGGGCCACGCGACGAGCAGCCGCGTTATTTTCCGCCTGTCTGTCTGTCTGTCTGTCTGTCTGTCTGTCTGTCTGTCTGTCTCTCTCTCTCTCTCTCTCTCTCTCTCTCTCTCTCTCTCTCTCTCTCTCACTCTATCGCCCTCTCTTTCCCCCTCTCTCAAAATTAGGCTGTTCACATATTAGCCCGCGCCGACGCCGCCGCGTTATCCATTATATACTCTCTGCTCTCTCTCTCTCTCTCTCTCTCTCTCTCTCTCTCTCTCTCTCTCTCTCTCTCTCTCTCTCTCTCTCTCTCTCTCTCTCTCTCTCCCTCTCTCTCTTTCTCTCTTTCTCTCTCCCTAAAAAGAACCACAGCGACAGCGCAGCCTTCCGCAAATATTTTCGTACGCAGAGCGCGCGGGAGGTTGGAAACCGTCGGCTCGGTGGCCCCGGCGCGGCGGCCGCGGGTTCGAGTCCCCGTGTGGCGGCCTCACTGCCAATGAGCGAGAAAAAAAAATGCTGCCTGCGCATACGCGTTAAGCCGAACGGATTTTATCCTCTTTTTTTCTTTGTTCGCGATTGTAGGACCGGTATGGACCCTCTCATGTTCAGTGTGGTGGTGGTCGCATGGTGCTTTGAGAGCCAGTAAACACCTGCCCCGCGGGGCCCGCCGCCCCCCCCCCCCCCCCTCCCCCGTCTACACTCACCACGCACACAAATACACACCAACGGCCCCTCCTCCTCCTCCTTCTTCCTCTGTTTGACGACATTAGCATGAGACGAGCCAAAAATCGGGGCGGACAAGGAAAATGTTATTCCAGCCATTTCCGCCCCTCCTTCCCCGTACACAATCGGCAGCCAGCGAACAGAAGGCTTTACACGCGGCTCTACGGAGCAGGGCCACCGTGCCACTCAAAAATTAAATCAAATCAAGTCGTGCAAATCAAATTGGCTCGAATTGACTAAAAAAAATGTGAAAAAATGAAAAAGTCCTCCCGATTTTCCCTCTCGATTTAATTTACTTGAGAGGCGGTCGCCGTACTTACGGCCATCAAGGACCTGCCTTGGGGAGGCATTCGAGTGTTTCGGATCACGAACACAGTGAATAAGCGGCTTCACAATGCGGTAATTAGTGAGGCAGAGAGAGAGAGAGAGAGAGAGAGAGAGAGAGAGAGAGAGAGAGAGAGAGAGAGAGAGAGAGAGAGAGAGAGAGAGAGAGAGAGAGAGAGAGAGAGAGAGAGAGAGAGAGAGAGAGAGAGAGAGAGAGAGAGGGGGGGGGGAGAGACAAGGTCGTTGCCACTATTAATACTGATAGGCGCTGTGTTTGTCAGATCATGAAGTAGTGTCTTTCGGACCGAACACAGCCTTGCCATACAAGAGACAGAGATAGACAGACAGACAGACAGATAGACAGAGAGAGAGGAAAAGAGAGTGTGGGAGAGAGAGAGAGAGAGAGAGAGAGAGAGAGGGAGGGGGAGAGGGGGAGAGGTGGGGCTTTGTCGGGCGCCGGCCAATATATTAGAACACGATTGTTGCATCAACAGCCGCTGGGGGTGCCCATGCATACAGTGGATCACCGAGTACACTGGCAGCCCCCCCCCCCTCCACCACGATATGGGAAATCAATTTACAGGCCGAATGGGGCGCTCTGAGAGAGAGACAGAGCGACCCTACAGGCGGCCTGCGCGACAAATGCCCCGAGTGAGAGGGGCCAATCGGTTCCCAGTAATGTTTCCAGCATATATTTCTTTGAAGGCGCGGCAGGGGGGGGGGGGGGGGCGAGGTAGGAGCAGGGAGCGTCCGATCGAGACAGGACCCGTTTTCACGAGAGATGCCTGGCCATGGCTATGCAGAAAAATCAAGCCTCTCTCTCTCTCTCTCTCTCTCTCTCTCTCTCTCTCTCTCTCTCTCTCTCTCTCTCTCTCTCTCTCTCGCTCTGGTGGCCCTGAGAGGAAGCCGCCGCACGGGTAGGCCGCAAGAGCACAGCCATGTGAGGCGGGCTTGCCTAACCTGGCCTCGGCAGGCGTTGAGCCACATGCCGATAGGTTAGATAGGGGACAAGGTATGAGTGCGGAATACTCGGCCGGTTGTTATTATTTGTCCCTTGCCTCCCGCTGTTTTGGCGAGTGGCAGTGATGTTCACGGGTCCGCGGCTCACCAGGGCACCGCCAGAGGGCGTGGCTGACGTTGATGGATGGCCCAGGCGGCAGCAGCGGCGGCAACAGCAGAAGCAGCAGCAGCAGCAGCAGCAGCAGCAGCAGCAGCAGAAGCAGCAGCAGAAGCAGCAGCAGCAGCAGCAGCAGCAGCAGCAGCAGCAGAAGCAGCAGCAGCAGCAGCAGCAGCAGCAGCAGCAGCAGCAGCAGCAGTGGCAGCAGCAGCAGCAGCAGCAGCAGCAGCAGCAGCCGTGTCGGGGCGTCGGGGGCAGCGGCGGCACTACCAGCCAACCTCTCTCCACAACGTCAAGAAAAGAAGGGAGGTCAAATATAACAAGACAGGCATGGAGAATGCTTGAGCGTTCTAGGACACACGTTTTTTTAGTATTGAGGAAATATTAGTTTGTAGTGGCAGAATAATGTGTGAGGCACAAGTAAAATTGGCAGTATGAACGTGGAACAGCAAATAATAAAATTAATCTACTGGAGCAGTCTCAATCGCTCAGTAGCAACGTGGGATACATACGGATACATAGGATAGCGAGAGATACGCTGCACTGGACCCCATGGTGGGTTTCTCATACAAGTGACGTGACATGTCACGGTCTTCGATGTGACGAACGCTATCTACAAGATGGCCCTATTTTGAGATCGTCACCACACATATCGACATAAGTGCTGCGTTAATGGACGCAGCCCAACCGGGAGCAAACACTGTGACAGAGAAGCCGTTTTAAGGAAATTTCCGTCACATTTTGTGTGACGACGATCGTGTCGACCGCGTCACAATGTCAGGCAAGGTCACGCTAACAACGCCTTCATCGGGAGTTTTGGGTATCGGCATTTTACATGTCCCGGTCAGCGAGTTCCCTGAAGTGTGCACACACTTGCTCCTTACCGTACCAGCCTCACAGAGAGGACATACCCGTTGTGGGGTACCTTACGCAAGGTGAGGTAGGGTTCTCCCTACCAAGGTTTTACATGACAAGACGGTTTTCAGGGGTAGGGCCAAACATACTACCACCGAAAAACCTCATTTTTCTATTTTGTCAAAATTTTGAAATTTGTCCTTACCTGTTTTTTGTGTTTTAAATTTTGACCAACAGTGCATTAGTATAACAAGCTCATCACCGAAAAAATATTTAAACATTTTCTCCATTTGATTTCATTTATCCGCTCCTCACATTTCGTTCGGGACTTAGCCGCTGGCACTCTCCGCTAGACCGCAACGAACAGGAGGTATGTATTGTTTTTTTCTCATATTTATTATTGAAGTTAAAAAAGCAAAGTTAATAAAAGGAAGACGTTTTATTGCTTGATGCAGGAAGCCGTGAGATTTCAAAACTGAGTTGCAACTTTGTGTGGTTTTACTGCTTATGAGTGCTTGCGAGCGCGTGTTTACTCCGGGGGCTCGTGCTGTGCGGCCGGAACCCCCCCCCCCCCCAACCCCCCACTGCCTGCTATCGACACCCGCTGCTGGAATGCACCGAGTGGCGGTGGTGGCGGCTCTAAGAGGGCTCCAGAGAGAGATAAGCTCACAACCCTCTCGGCACACCCCTTCCCTGCCCCCCCCCCCCCCGGGGGGGGGGGGGCCTCAGAGGGGTAAGCCCCTCAGGGGTAACTCCAGAGGGGGAATCCCAGAGGGGGGACACCAGGGGGACCACCAGAGGGGTCACCCCTACATCCGCTGTCCCAGAGCAGAACATCGAGAAAAAAAAATATTTGAAAGCGGAGGCAAGTGTTGAACCTGCGACACTGTCCGCGAGAGAACAGCACCTTAGCCGGTACGGTTAACCTTTAACCGGTGCACGACCCTCTGTCCTGAAAGCTGAACACGAGTAAAAAAAAATCCAGTCTGTTTCCGTGTAATTTCGTTCTCCAGTCATTTTCCACCCACTGTAGAAGATGTTCACGACTGGCGTGCCCCGCTCTGTCGGTCGGTCGGGACTGATCCCTCATCGATTCACCTCCGAGTCTGCACTCCGGATGCCTCGACTGGCTATACTATGCTGAGAATGTTGGTAGTAACTCTGTTTATCGGCGCTGGAGGTGAGACAGACAGACAGACAGACAGACAGACAGACAGACAGAGGCGCAGCGAAAAGTTGTCTGCCCTTTCCATGAATATATCTTGCCCGCCCGCCCCGCCCCGCCTTGCCGCCGGCTGCCCGCTGCCGCCATCCGGGGCCCTTCCCGGCCTCATTGGCTCATCGGGTATCACCGCTCACTTTGATAGCTTTGTATATGGAGGGGGCGAGGAGCAGAGAGCAGCGTGGCTGTGAAGGGTAGAAGGAGAGAGACAGAGCGATGGAGGGAGCGATGCGAGGAAGGGAGAGGCGGGACTTTTACGTGTCAGCAACAGATTCTATGGGAAAGTTTCCGGTGCGAAGACCGTACACACTCTATTCACGTGCTAGTTTCGCCTGCAGCGTCGAGTGGAGCTGGGTCTGACATGCTGGGAGATGTTGACGGATAAATAAGCAGCTTTATGCGCAGCGTTCGCTTCTCAGAATTCCGCTCACAACAACAGCAACAACACCAACAGTGTTGCATCACCGTGTCGGGACGGGTATTTGAACCCACGACCCCACGGGCATATCAGTCGGCGACGACCCGGGTGGCGGGGAGGGCGGCCGACAGTGCCTTTCCCGCCCGCGTGTCCACCTGCTCGCACTGGTTGAGGTGGACGAGGCGTAGCTTGGCCCCGGATCCGGCTAGGGCCTTCACCAAGTCGACGGTGAGCTCGGGGGCGCGGCAGATGCTCAACACCTGCGCGATAAGACAGAGAACAAGACCGTGATCGGAGTGCAGAGTGCGTCGTACCAAGAGGTCCCTCACTAAAAAATAAACAAAAAAAATCATTGTACACTGTCCGAAAATGTCTCCAAAATTTTTTTGAAATAAGAGAACAACGCACAAAAGAAACGTTAAAATTTTGATTTGAAATGATTGTACGCTTGCGTGACGAGTGAGGGGCCCCGCGGGCAGGTTAGGCTATTTGGTCACCTCCAGGTCGGGGAACGGCTTCGGGCCGTGCGCGCCGGCCGCGCAGGCCGCGATCCTGGCGCAGGTGCTGGCGTCGAACCGCGGCGACTCGAGGAAGACGCCCTCCAGGTGGGAGCTGCGGCCGGGCGCTGAGGGCAGCGGAGGGTGTGCTGCATGAGTCCGGGTGCGCCCATAATTAATTGCAACCACTTATCTTCTTTCTCCGTGCCGTGCGCACCTGGCAGCAGCGTCCACCGCCAGAAGCACTGCGGCACGTCGTGGTCCCAGCTGAAGTCGTCTCCGTCCGCGTAGAACAGCAGTCGGAGTTTCCGGAGCGGCGCCGGCCCGGAGCTGGAGCTGGAGCTGGAGCTGGAGCTGGAGGCACCCCTGCTGGACTCGCAGCCCCACGACGGGCACCCGGACGGCACCCGGTTGCCGCAGCCGGACAGGACCAGCTCCTCCAGCCTCGGGCACAGCGCCACGAGCTGGTGCACGTCCACCTCCTCCAGCACCTGGACCATGTTCACGGAGCACGTGACACCTGGTGACACCTGGCGCTGCGGGGACGGCCATGAGCTGCATGACCATGAGTGGAGCACCTGTCATCGGCCACGTGGCGGATTTATGGGAGGCCATCCGCGAGAGAGAGAAAGGCAGAGGGGACAGAGGGAGGAGAGGAGAGAGAGAGAGAGAGAGAGAGAGAGAGAGAGAGAGAGAGAGAGAGAGAGAGAGAGAGAGAGAGAGAGAGAGAGAGAGAGAGAGAGAGAGAGAGAGAGAGAGAGAGAGAGAGAGAGAGAGAGAGTAGTTGGGGGAGGGAGGGAGAGAGAGTGATACACGGTGACCAGCATGCCAATGACGCCACACCTGCCTCGGTGACGCGCCACAATTCAAATTTCCTCTCCGCGGCCTGCCCTCGGCCAGCCCTGACGTCCTCGCCTTCGGCAGCCCACCCAGTGTAGCAGGGAGAGAGAGAGAGAGAGAGAGAGAGAGAGAGAGAGAGAGAGAGAGAGAGAGAGAGAGAGAGAGAGAGAGAGAGAGAGAGAGAGAGAGAGAGAGAGAGAGAGAGAGAGAGAGAGAGAGAGAGAGAGAGATGGAGAGAGGGGAAAGGAAATCCATAAAAAAAGGGAAAGAAAAGAAAAAGCGAAATCGGAAAGCGCACAGCTCTATCGCTCTATCTCCCTTTTGTCGTTAATGCGGCGAGCAAGCGGTCCGCTCTGCTCTTTGCATCGCCCTAATCTGCCCCCCGTCGACTTGGGCCAGTCCACTCTCTCACACACACTCTTTCTCTCTCCGTCCACCAGGGATCCACCGCGCGATCTCTCTCTCGTGTTCGTCCTCCTCCCTTTTAGCCTCTCTCTTTCTCTTTTGTTGTGCCGACCTAAGCGGCGGTGAGGTTGTCCTTTCAGTGCCTGGAAGTCGCGATAGGGTGTTCGAGACGAGGGCAGGAGAGAGAGAGTGACGGAGGCAGGGGGAGGAGAGGAGGAGGGGGCTGAGTATTATTTATCGTCCATCCGTGTTCGCTGTTGGCCGGCGGATTCGGCGGTGCTGCAGCGGCCAGGGTATCGGCAGCGGCAGCGGTGGAGAAAGGGGATTTTTTTTTATCTCGGGAGAGAGGAAAGCGACTTGAAGGGGGCTCATCTTCGCAACCACCACGCCGGATGAATCCTCCCTCGAGAGCCTTCCCTCTCCCCCTCCCCTCCTCTACTCTTGGACAATCCCGCCATCACACACATCCCCCCCCCCCCCTCTCTCTCTCTCTCCTCTCTCTCTCTCTCTCTCTCTCTCTCTCTCTCTCTCTCTCTCTCTCTCTCACACACACACACACACACACACAGATCGAGTGGCAACAGAGCAATAGGGGTCTGGGTCGGACGGCGAAAGGGGAAGACGTCGGGGGCCAGCGTCCGTCAAATGCCCCACGATTTTGTTGCCTCAATCTTCCTCGCGGCTCGTAAAAAGCTCCTGCCCGTTTTCCTTCCTGTTCCGTCTCAACCGTAAATAAAGCCGCCTCGTCCGCCCGAATCAAAACTCGCGCGGAAAGGGAAGTTCCCAAACTACGTCCTGCCTCCGGTGGGCTCCGGGTTTTGTTCTTTGGCTTCCGAATCAGCGCCTCGGTGGAAACCTCTGTTGTGGTGATTCGGTTGGGATTCGTTCAATTTTTTTTTTTTTTTTTTATTTTTTTTTTTTTGGGGGGGGGGGCGTGGCTACCTTGAGCTCGAGCGTACGGAGGTGCTCGCCGTGGCGCTCGAGTACGGCGGCCACGTCCGAGAAGTCGAGGTGGGCGCGCTGGCCCGAGGACACGCAGACGGCGGACAGCAGCTGCAGCCGCGGCAGGCGGGCGGCGGCCGCCATCACGTCGTGGGGGGTCTGGGGGTCGAAGCGGAGGCGCAGCTGCGTGGCCGCCGGGCACAGCTGCACGGCCAGCTGCAGGGCGTCCGCGGCCAGCACTGGCACGGGGGACATCTGGAAGCGCACCTGCAAAACACTGTTCTCTTCAGTTCAGCTATCGAATTTTCTTCAGTATCGCTGGTGTGTCCCCCATAAGGTGGTCAGCCGGGGGCACACGGCGCACGGTCCCTTGGACTACTAGCTGCATTTTCCTCCTTGACCTTAGATTTTAATATTTGAGATTTTCTTCTGAAAATACCCCGCATACCACGTGAGAGAAGTCGGCGTCCAGGTTCCGTAGCTTGTAGGTGGGCAGGGAGGCCCCCTGCCTCCAGGCGGACGCGTGCAGCTGGTACAGCGCCGTCACCAGCTGGTAGTGCCGCAGCAGCCGCAGCTGCGGCACCGCAAGCAGGACCTGCTTCACGTCCTCGGCGGTCGCCTGCGCCTCGCCCAGGTGCAGCTCCACCAGCTGCAGCTGCTGGCCCGGCTGCAGGCGCACGCCGGGCACGCGCTGGTGCAGCACGCTCAATGCCCTTGTGGGGTGAAGGTCACGACAGGTCAAGGTCAATGGCAGTGGCGTGACGTCATTCACCTCGCCCACCTCTCTGATGCGAGCAGGCGCGGATCCAGGAGCCACTTGTGGGGAGGGCAATGTACCACTTTTTGCCTACTTACAGGCGAAAGGTTTGGCGGGTTGCCTAAATTTCAGTCGCCCTTCGGGCGCCTTGGTAGCATCTTGGGGGGGGGGCAAAACCCCTTTGTCCCCCCCCCCCTCCCTTGTATCCGCGCCTGGATGCGAGACACTCAAAAAGTCCGATTTTTCGGTTTCCCCGTGTAACCCCGCCTCCACTTTCTTCCAGCTCCGCTGACATCGGTTACCGATGATGCCTTTCTCTTTCTCTCTCTCGCCCCCTCGACCTCTCTCACCCTTACTCTCTCTCTCCTCTCTCTCTCTCTCTCTCTCTCTCTCTCTCTCTCTCTCTCTCTCTCTCTCTCTCTCTCTCTTCCACGACAATATCTCTCTAAGAGAAAACTTGGGCGCCCCCGGACAGGTAGCAGCCAGTAAGCGTGGGCTCAGCCTCGCTCCACTATGCAGCAGCAATGGCAGCAATAATCCAGAAGGGAAGACGTCCCGTGTCGCTCGCGGGCCCCCCCCCCCCCCTTCCCTCTACTGCACCGACGCGACCTGTGACAGATTCGCCGGGGTGCTTGGGTCGGCGAGCACCTAGGCCTGGCTCCACAAAGTTGATATCCCTCCAGCTCCAGCCGGCTCCAGCCCCGCCTCCAGACCTGCTGGCTTTCTCCAGGCCTTCCAGCTGCAGCTCCAGGCACGACCGGGAGGAAATCTCGACACCGGCGACGCCGCTTAGTGGAAACTTGGTTTCTGCTGGCTGCTCCTACCGGCTCCTACCGCCTGCGGGGGACTAGACTGCTCTATTGTTTGTTTTTGTACGCAGCAGCAGCAGTGCTAGACGCACATATCAGGCTGTAAAAATAAACAAAAATAAAATGGAAGTGTAGTTTAACAGCATGTGCCCTTTGTGACCTTACTTTGCCGCCCTCCCCGTCCCTTTGGAAACCTTGCTTCGTGCTTCCCGGGGTGAGTGCGTGTGTGTGTGTGTGTGTGACCCTGGCCCGCTGTGCCCATCCTCTTCATGTCACGTCCTCAGCCCTTTATTGCGTCTTGAGACATTGCCGGAGAAGATGAACTCCCTGTATGTAAACCCCCCACCATTATCCCCCCCCCCCCCCCCCCGTACCTGCTCGCTCTCGCTCTCGGTCTCTCTCTCTCTCTCTCTCTCTCTCTCTCTCTCTCTCTCTCTCTCTCTCTCTCTCTCTCTCTCTCTCTCTCTCTCTCTCTCTCTCTCTCTCTCACGCACACCACACACCCTGCATCCGTTACTCTGTATTGCGCACCATATGCCAGAAGTATGTTGCCATATATGTCGTCCGAATGGGGAGGCGACAGAGAAACACGGAAGCTCGTCTACATGCCGCGCTCGTCAGACCCCCCCCCCCCCCCTCATATCCGGCTCACCTGCTGTCACTGTCTCCAACACACACGCTCTCTCTCTCTCTCTCTCTCTCTCTCTCTCTCTCTCTCTCTCTCTCTCTCTCTCTCTCTCTCTCTCTCACACACACACACACACACAACAGACACGCGCTTAACAGTAATGTGTGCAACAGTAGGAGGGCCAATTTGGACCTCATCCTATGTCATTTCGCAGAGGCGTGGAGACGACGCCGAGAGAGAGAGAGAGAGAGAGAGAGAGAGAGAGAGAGAGAGAGAGAGAGAGAGAGAGAGAGAGAGAGAGAGAAGGAGGGAGAGAGAGGCAGTGTGTGTGCGTGAGAGAGACAGAGGCCGCGATATTGGATGAGTACGTGAAGGCTGTAGGAGGGCCCGTGTGTTGCAGGACGGCGCGATGAAGAAAACAAGTGGTCCGCTCCCGTATCGCATAGCGAGTGCAAGGCGTACAGCAGAATAAACTGCCCGCTGTTTTGAGACAAACAGAAGACGCGAAGTCAATTCGAGAGGGACACGGGAGTCGACCGGAATCCGGAATCAGCCTCGGTGTACACAGCCAGAAGCAGACTCGGGGCTGAGTTGGGAATCATTTGAGGAGTCTCCGACTTGTGTTTTTTTCTTCTGCCGAATTTTGCACATCTAATTCGCATCCCTTTCTATACCTTTAAAAAAAATATATCCGAAAATTATTGGAGCAACCTCAATGTGCCCTTGCTGTCCATATATAGTAAGAATTTAATAATTTCAGTAGTTTTGTTTTAAGCGATTTGAAAGAAATTAGGGACAGTGTAAGCGGAGCACGGCTGGATGGCAGCCCGTTAGTCGCTGACCTGAACAGCGTCTCCGCCCGGACGAGCCACGGCTGCTGGTGTTCGTCATGGAGAGGGTCGCCGTGGCCGACGGCCTCGCCGATGGCCCACAGCGCGGGTCCCGGCCGGCCGCGGTAGTACAGCTGGCCGTCGAAGTCCACCGTCAGCAGGCTGGGCGGCAGCACGGCGAGGATGTCCACCCGGAAGTGGTCGCAGCCCAGCACCCACAGGCGGCGCAAGCTCTGTGGCAGCACCGTCCCAGCACACGTCACTACGTCACACAACCAAGAGAACAATTTTCCTTTTTTTTTCCTCTTCTTTTTCTAGAATCAGACACGCTTTCATTTGCGGCCTGTGCGCGCTCTGACAAACTCGGCTCCGCTCGCCAACCGCTAGCGGAGCGTCCGGGCGATGCCTCCTCTGAGCTCGTAACTTTGACGTGGGCTGTCAGCGGCGTTACCGCCCTGCAGCAGCCGGCGCGCGGACCGTCCGGAGGCTGGCAGGGCTGGCAGGGCCGGCCTCCAACTCTCCGTTATCCAGAGCTAGTTACAGGCCACCGCTGCAAAGGTAAACTCGCAAGTAGGACACGGGTGCGACTGGACCGGCCCCGGCCCCAGGAGTTTCAATGAGGGAAGAGCCACTCTTAGCGGGGGCTGTAGGATATCCGAGACCGGAGTGAGACTCGACTTGCACCTCATACGACTTTCCATACGCGAGGAATGCGAGAGATGGATGAGTTGTGGTAGCGCCTGCTGTCGGCAGGGTAGGCCACCCGCGCCACGCCCGCGCCGAGCGCGTGGCCTACCTGAGCGCTGGCAGGCGCTCACGACGGGACCAAAAACATATGTTCGCTGAAAGTCCCGTGCCGACTTTTTTTGTCTGATAATTTTTTTTTGATTTCTCTACTTTTTATGAACTGAGGAAACTTTTCCGTGCGAGAACAAAATTTTCATTATTTTGCGGATTTGCAGGTTTGCGGCCCTGTAAAAATTCAGCTTAAACAAAATAAATTCATTCGTTGCCATGATAGTACTATGTGATTCCGAAGTGGAGCCACATTGCTAATTACACTTGTAGCACTGTCTCTAATAGCGGTGCTGGGGAGCCTTACCGGGCAGCGGGTGGTCATGACCTCCAGCAGGGTGGCGTCCCAGACGGCCGGGCTGCTCTGCAGGCGCGGCGTCAGACACGGCAGCCAGCGGCGCCAGCAGCAGCGGCCCCCGTCAGCCCGCAGCAGCAGCAGCAGCAGCTCCTCCACCACGGGGCCGGCTAAAGACAGTGTATGTCCCGTTAGCCGAGGCGGTTAAGGCGCCGTTCTATTGGTAGGCTAAGCAGGGCAGTGTTGCGGGTTCTATTCTTCCGCGCGGACGCGAAATTTTGTTTTCGGTGTTTGGCTGTGCGGAGCGGGAAGGCTGTGGCTATAGAGTACCGGGAGCGCGCTGCGAATACCACCGTGGTTCGGTAGCCGCAGGGGTAAGCGGACCGGTCGGCGACCGACAGGTCTGAGGTTCAAATCTTGCCGGTCGCTCAACTTTTTCTTATGACTCAGCATGGAGGACAGTGGCTGGAGTATACTTCCGAACGTGGCGTTGGTATGGCTGTCCAAGCGACCGTGCGGGCTAAGGCGCCGCCGGCACAAACCCCCGGTCCCGAGGGTCTAGGGTTCGATTCCCTAGATTCGAGGGTCCCGCCCGGGGGGGCGTTCTGTGCCTCGGGAGCAATCCCGGGGGGAGACTCGGGAGATGTGCAGAGCTTCTAGGGTTCGAAGCTTCTGTTTTCCTTCCTCCGAATCTGGCAGGTGCGGACATGCCGCTACTCGGTACGTAGCGAGTAGAGTACAGCGGCTTCGGCCGTGTACGAAGGGAACCTATGTCCTCCAAATCTTCGCAGGGGCGGACTCCCACGATGAGTGGGGCCAAACCAGACTGCGGTTGAAGGGCACTACAGTATTATGGAGTCCCGGAGGCCGTGGTTAGCGGAGGGGGCCTCGCGCATTGGCGCGGGCTAGGGGTTGCCGGGAGATCCGTCCGGCGCAAGCCGGGTAGCGGGTTCTAGTGCTGTGTCCCGGGGCCAACTAGCAGCCGTAAAGCACCGGTTCCCGTAAGATCACCGAAGTTGAAGGCAGGGGTCCTGGCGGAGGCCGGGACGACATAGGTTTTGTCGCCCACGGTCAAACACGCCATCCGGCTTCGTTTTCGAACCGTTTCCATATCCGGGTTGGGTCCGGATACAAGTGCCCGGGGGAGGTAGCGAGTGTTCTGAGGGTGTTGCGCTGCGTCACTTAGCAGCCTGATGTGACCTGACCAGTGGATGCCTGCGATGTCCGTGGAGGCCCTTGATTTCCCGGAAGGCCCCAGCCGCCCCCGCCTCTCCGTGCCCAGGCTGCGGTATTGCCACATACCGACTTTGACGTGAGGCCCTACGGCTGCTGGTGTTCGGCCAGCTCCAGCCAAGCGGCCCCGCCCCGACCCTCCCCTACGGTGGTCCGATACCGCCGGCGTACCTACATTCCGCCCGGACCGGTCGGGGGTCGGGTGCAGAGCCGCCGAAACAATATTGGCGCTCGCCCTCCGCCGGCCCCGGGCCGGGCTCGAACCCGGGACCCAGCTGGACCGCGCAGGGCCGCCAGCCGGGGTAACCACCCAGAACACCCCTTCCAGGCCACAACAGTCATGAGTGTCATGGCGGGGACGAGGCCACACCGTGGGGTGTACAATGTTGCAAAGATTTCCTTGAATATTTGTGTGTGGCATTGCATGTGGACGGTCACCCCCCCCCCCCCCAACGTTTATTCGATTTTTTTTCCACTCCGAATGTTGGTATGAATTTTTTTTTTGTTTGCGTCTCTTGTGTTGGTACTGCAGTGGCACCCCGGCGGGCGGGGCACGGACATGTCCGTTCGAGGAGGGGGCTCATCGTTCTGGGGTGCTGCGCCCCAGGGGGCCCCCCGGCCCCACCCAGGCTGGCCACCTCGCACACTACTGGCAGCGCTGCCAACTTGTTGATATGAATATGCATGCACTGACCTAAGTCATGGAGAGGGCTCCTGTTGGCCGGGCCAAGAAGGTCCCGCGCCGCCATCCGCTCCAGCAGGGCTGCCAACCGCAGTAGGCAGAGGCGGTACAGCGAGAGCGGCCCTGAGGGCCCCGGCGGCGCGCTGCCAGACATGTCCCCGTCATCCGGGACGGCTGGACGAGCGCCGTGAGCAGTGCTACCAACCGTCAGGCCACCGCGGCGCAACTACTGAGCTAGGACGGCAGGGCGGGGCGGCGCCGTGAGCAGGAGGGGGCGGTGCCTGCAGTGCCTGCCGCGGGCTGGCACCGGAGGCCGCCGGGGGACTGGGCGTGTTGTGGCTGCACTGCTGCAAGGCGAAGGCAATGGCAGTGCCCATGAATTAGGGTGGGAGGGGGAGTGGGGGCGTCTGAGTGCTGGAGTCGATGCGAGAGCTGCCACTGTCCTGGAGAGGCAGAGCACAGCTTCGGCCCATCATGCGGGCCGGCCAAACGAGGCACTCCAGCGACTCCAGCTGCCTGGAATGGCCGGCCGGCTGGAGTAGGGCTGCGGGCTGCGGCTGGCTGCGGCCCCGGAAGGCTCTCCCCTCCCAGTATTATTGTTATTATTATTATTACTATTCTTTTTATTCTTCTCTTTTTTTTTTGTAGACTGCATACAATACTTTCCTTTTCGGGGCTTTGCGAAGATCATGAAGAGGGCACGGATCGAATAAAAGAAGACCAGTCTTAACAGTATCAGAAACAATGACGTTTATTTTTTTAATCACATTTTTATTGTTTATTGGTACATTTCGGCTGAAATAGTCGGACTTAGGACTGATTCTTTCGTTTCGCAAATGGATGGTGATTGTGTCAGTGCCGTTCGAGAACAGCAGTTTCACCATACACATATATTTCCAAACATAAATTTTTCGTATAAAACACGAGCCTGCGTCACACGTGCTCGTTCGGCGACTGGTGTTCACCCAAGTCTTACTGCACAACGTATCCGTAAATAATAAGATAAAGTCTTACATGTACTACCCTAACGTAATTAATGTCTACTTTTATCACAATAATGTAAAATCACATGGGGCCCATTCGCAGCCAAAAACTGAGAACTGTCTTTTTAAGGGACATGGTGATAATACTGTTTACACATACTTTCTCTCTCACTTCTTCTGAAAGCGCAAGCCCATGCGCCAGCTCTTTGTAGACTCTCTCGGAATCAAAATAACAAAATTACTATCTGAAAAGTTTTTATTGTTTTTTTTTTTTGCATAACGCTTGGACCAGCTTTGCACAGCCTTTGTTCCCCACAGTCCTCTCTCTCTCTCTCTCTCTCTCTCTCTCTCTCTCTCTCTCTCTCTCTCTCTCTCTCTCTCTCTCTCTCTCTCTCTCTCTCTCTCTCTCTCTCTCTCGCTCACTCTCACACGCACACACACACACACACACACACACACACACACACACACACACACACACTCATCGTGTAAGGGGCTTCTCCGTGGGGATCACGTTGTAGGTGTATGCGGTGGCCGGTATCCTGGCGTCCGCCCTGGCGATGTCCAGGGTCTGCCGCCGGCTGCGGTGCCACATGAAGTAGACCAGGCCCAGGACGGCCAGCACGAGCAGCGCCGTCACCACCAGCAGCGACACGAGCAGCGTCACGCCTCCGTCTGCGACAGAACAGAGAGGACCCGGGTTCAAATACTGCGAAAAACTCTTTGCAGTTTTTCCCCCTCCTTGAAGTTATGCCGTTAGGCTTAGATAATCTAAATTTTACAGAATTGGGAGAAGAATTTTTTTGCGAGATTTTCCTGTTTTCGTTCCTTTGGGCTCCGGGCAGTGTAGCCAACCGACACCTGGCACCCCGCGGACGACCGGCTGCCGTTCCATCCCGTGAGATCGAGGCCCCCCCCCCCCCCCCCTCCCCTTAACCCCTCCCCACCGGTGTGCGCCGGGTTGCGTCCTGAAGAGAAAAACTTTGATTACTTGTCAGAGACTGAGGAGAGGGAGAGAGAGAGAGAGAGAGAGAGAGAGAGAGAGAGAGAGAGAGAGAGAGAGAGAGAGAGAGAGAGAGAGCAGCAGAAACGGGTGAAGGGTCGAGGAGAATAGCCTTGAGAGGTACGGCCAAGAAAGGGAATGGGAACCGAAACGGAAAATAACTGCCTTTCCCACGGGAAGACTTATTGGGAAAAGTAGAGGAGGAAGAGGGGTGCTTGTCAGGGGACACATCCTGATTGATTCCCGCGTAATGTCAACAATATCATGAACCGCTTGACATCGCACTGGGTGCAACCCCCGCCCCCCCCCCCAATGAAAATGTTCCCATTATCAGGGTCCCCTTATCTCTGACGGCTTCTGTGTTTTTGTCCAAATCGCCCGGAGGGGACCCGCATATATAGATATAGATATAAAAAAAGAATTTATCCGCAGGGGTGGGCACATTATTACTGCTACTATAGAGCGAGTACGAAAAACGGAGGGAGGACAGGGGAAGGAGTGAGGGGGGGGGGGAGGGGGAAGGATCACTGAGCGCTTCCCTCGGGGCTGAAGGGTCTGTGGTGCGAGCCGTGCTCTCGAGGGTCCCATTATACCCCGGGGGAGGGGAGGGGAGAAGTGGCGAGGGGTGAGGGGAGAGGGGAAGAGGGGAGAGGGGAGAGGGGGGCATAACGACGGCATATAGACGAGATAAAAATCATAAGAGAGAAAAAGTGTGGTGGCCTGACCGGACCGGTGGTGTCACAAATACCTGCGCACTGCGGGCAGCAGTAGCCGGGGGCGGTGCTGGGGGCGGTGCCGGGGGCGGAGCAGCCGGAGCACTGCACGGGGCTGCAGGTGCTGGAGCCGGAGCCGGCGGGGTCACATCGGCAGCGCCTGCACTCGTAGCCGTATGGGGTCCACTCCGCGCCGGGGGTGTACGACTGGTTCTCCCAGCGGCACGTGCCCGCCCCCGGCAGTCCCTGGGGGGCGGGCTGGGGGCGGGGCGCGTCCGGCGGCGGCTCGGGGGTGGCCGGCGGGGGCTTGGAGCCCGCGCCGCGGTCACCTGGGGGCGGAAACGGCGCGCGGTAAATCCCTCTATTTTGCGATAACAGTAAGAGAGATAACGGTGATAACAGGTTTATCGCTCGGCTCACCGAGACACAGCGGGCAGCACATGCCGCGGGGTGTGAAGTGCACGGCGCACTGCAGGGGCGGGCAGGGCTGCTCGAAGCACTCCGTCAGGCCGTGGCGGCAGCGGCACGACGTGCAGTCCGACAGCCTCCAGGACGTGCCGTGCGCGTGGCCGCCGCCGCAGCCCGCCCCCGGCGCCAGCCCCGGGGGCGGCTCCGGGGGCGGCGCCTCGGGGCAGGTGGGGCAGCAGCCCATGGCGTCGGGCGGCAGCGGGTCCGCGCAGGCCGCGGGCGGGCAGGCGGCCACCTCACACAGGGCGCGGCCCTTGAGGCAGCGGCAGGACACGCAGCCAGACTGGCAGGCGGCCACCTCACACAGGGCGCGGCCCTTGAGGCAGCGGCAGGACACGCAGCCAGACTGCAGCGCTGCAAGTGATAAGGACAGCAGTGATGATAACAGCCCTCCTCATCCTGTACAATAAACCTTCAAAGTAATATATTGGTTTTTCCTGAAAAAAAAAATTAGTGTTTTCTAAAAATAAAAAAAATAGTTTTTCCTCGAAAAAAATTAGTGTTTTCTAAAAAAAAATAGTTTTTCCTCGAAAAAAATTAGTGTTTTCTAAAAATGAAAAAAAATAGTTTTTCCTCGAAAAAAATTAGTGTTTTCTAAAAATGAAAAAAAATAGTTTTTCCTCGAAAAAAATTAGTGTTTTCTAAAAAAAAAAATAGTTTTTCCTCGAAAAAAAATTGTTCCTCCTCCTCCCCCTTCTCACCGGTGCTGCCGCCGAGGCTGTCGCTGCACACGGCCAGTTCCGCCATCCTGCGCAGGTCCAAGGTGTCGTCCCGGCAGGAGGCGAGCTCACAGAGGGTGCGCCCCGCCGAGCAGTAGCAGCCCCGGCAGCCGTCCCACCAGTACTCTCCGTCGTCCCGGTCCCGGCTCGGCTCTGCGGACACACGCAACGGTCACGGGTTCGAATACCACCAACCTTTTTTTTTTTTTTAATGTGGGTTGTAATATTGATAACGATGTTACCTGAGCAACTGTGGGCTTTCGAGTCTCCGTCCGGACCTGCTGTCGCTTCAGCAGCCGCTGCACACAGGGGAGGTAATTGACAACAGCTCTCGCCACACACACACACACACACACACACAGGTATATATATATACTTACGCTTGCACTCGCAGCGGCTGCAGCCGGCCTCGTCCCTCCGGTAGCCGTGAGTGCAGCGCTTGCTGCAGGTGACCATGGCGGGGCAGGCACACTCGCACAGCGGGTTGCCGGCGGCGTCGCGCGCATAGCCGGCGGGGCACTCCAGCGTGCAGGCGGCTGCGGCAGGCGAACAGCGAAGAGTCAGTCAGCGACCAGATCTGAGCGATAAGATCATGAAATCCGGGCCGGATATGGCGTTGTTCAGACCTGGGCTTAACGCCCGGATTCGGAAAATGGTGTCACATGAGCCCTTCTGATCGAAAGTGCGGAGCTGGGGTGGTCAGGACGGAGCCCACCACTCTCAGAAGAACAAAATAAAATCGACAAAGGAATGTCGCCTTGATCAAGATTCTGCGTGACGCAGGACGCAGGATCTTGATCACGATGACATTTCTCAGTCGATTCAATTTTATTTTTCTGAGAGTGGCCACTCCGGCTTCCTCACTTCCTGTCAGGAAAGGTCAGTGACCCCTCGTTTTCGGACCCTGGCGCCAAGCCGGGGGCGCCAAGCCGGGTCCAAGCTCAATCTTCGATACGAGGCCAGGGTTTCAGAGCAGCCTCCCGTGACCTCTTCATGACCTGAGCGTCTCCAGACCGGAAACGGAACTTCCCCGCACAAGCCTCATCGGGAATGCCCGTTCACGACAAACAAAAAACACGCGCCCACATCCGTTCATTCATTCCCGCGATTCATTCATTCGTCGTCCCTCTCGCTCGCTCCCGCCCCGTCGGCAGGTTGTGCTGTCCCTCTCGCTCGCTCCCGCGCCGTCGGCAGGTTGTGCTGTCGGGCGGACTCGCATTCAGTGGCAATGGCTGTCTAATGAGCCCCCTCGGTTCCTGCTGCCCTGCCGGCTTGCCGGCCCCCACCTCCGGGGCCCACTCACCCACTCCCCGGGAGTAAATAACGACCGGATAGCAAAAAGAAGGCGAAGCCAACACAAAAAAGCTTGACTTTTACGATGATTCTCTGAAAGCCGAGGCAAACCGGCGGCAGCGCGCCATTCTCCCACTCGGATCCCAAAGTTATGCCTCGGCGAGTGCGAGCGCAGAGCAGCGGGCGCTCGTAAACAAAATGGCGGCGCGCCGATCTTCTTCTTTTTTTCTTCTTCTTCTTTTCAATAAATGGGGAGGATAGAGCTATACGGGCGGCCCGGGGTCAGCCATCAGGTGCGACGGAGAGGGTCGAGCAGGGGTAAGAAGGGGGCGCCCGAACAGCTGGGGCCGCGGAGCAAAACACTCAAGTTAAAATTGTTTTTGATGGAGCGGGCGCCACACGCGGCAGCCACCAAGTTGGCGCCCCCCCCCCCTCCCCACGCTGCTATTGGCCAGGAGCAGAATTATCGCAAACCGGATGAGGACTAGCACCGCAATAGCACAGACGGCTAGGGGAGCCGGGGAGTGTGGCAACCACGACCAACTGCCCTCAATAGAGTTCTCCGGAACAAATCAGAATCGGAAGAATACTAGAAAGTTGTGACGAAGAAGAGGAACGCAAGGGAAGCATGAGAAAATAATGACTCGGTATCCGGTGAAAAGATCGTTTTTTCTCATACTGCCAGCGTTCTTCTTGTATTTCGTAATTACTTCTTACTTCCGTTTCGGGCTTCTCCGGGAGCACGCTATACGAGATCAATCACAATGATTAAGGTCAAGATTTTATGAAATTGTTTCTTTTTATAAACCGTGACCTTATGTGCTTATCATGCCTCCGTCACTCTCAGCGTCTCTTTGCAGACGGCACTGAGAGCGGGACCCCAGTGGCCTGCAGCGGCGGCGGCGGCGGCGGCGGCGGCGGCGGCAGCGGCGTACGTATCGTGTGACACATCGCCCGCTTTGTAGTGGTTCTCGGGGGTGATGGGGGGTGGTGAAGGGGTCACTAACTATGTGTCACGCGGTGGGGCGCGCGGTTTTGTGAGCTGACCTTCCCCCCCCCCCCTCCCCGGGGGGCAGCGGAGAGTCCAGTTTGTGTGCAAGCAGACGCTACGCGGAGGTCTGGGCCGGACCGCGCGCCAGCGACAGGCCAGGCTGTGGGCTCAAAGGACATCGGACACAAGATGACCACCGGCCACAGCCCGAGGTTTGACCACGACTAACTCTCTCTCTCTCTCTCTCTCTCTCTCTCTCTCTCTCTCTCTCTCTCTCTCTCTCTCTCTCTCTCTCTCTCTCTCTCTCTCTCTCTCTCTCTCTCTCTCTCTCTCTCTCTCTCTCTCTCTCTCTCTCTCTCTCTCTCTCTCTCTCTCTTACTCACCGCCCTGCTGGCACTGGCACGTGTAGCAGCCTGTGCCGTCGTCCATGACGAAGCCGTGCGTACACTTGAGCGTGCAGTTCCCCAGGGAGGGACAGGACAGCGCCTGCGTCACCACGGACTGGCCTGCAGTATGAGAAACGTGATAGTGCACTGGATTTCAGTTTTCATGAATTAAAAAAAAAAAAATTTAACGATACTTCAGCGATATACTGTCAGCGCAAGGATTCCGAAAATGGGGTCACTTGACCGTTTGCGACCAGAAATACAGAAAGTTCCCTCTTGGTGTCTGTGTACACAAATGAGAACTTCCGCGATGGTCCGGTATGAGAAACACATGAGCACGCCGTACACCGTACCGTCGCAGATGGGGCAGCACTCGCCCTGGACGCGGCGCGGGTTGTCGCAGGTGACCTGGCACATGAAGGCCTGGCAGCGGGGCACGCCGCGTTCGCACGTGCAGGACATGCAGCCGTCGTCCTCCTGCCAGGTGACGCCGGGCGCGTAGAACCGGTCCTGGCGCTTGCAGCCCGCCGAGGACCCCGACGGCACCTCCTCGCCGACGACCGCCACCGGCACTGGGACCGCCACCGGGACCCCGTCTGGAAACAACAAACACAGCGGCGCGTTCAAATACCACGTCAGTTACACCAGAGCCACAGACACAACTTTCGGACATTACTTCGGCTATGCATATTTTTCTCAGTTATTATTGCCCCTGTAAATGGAGTCGGCAGTGACCACCGCTATCGGACCGCCTCCCCGCATGCCACGGCCGCCCTGGAATATGCAATGGCCTGTAGGATACGACCCGAGCGGGGTCCGAGAGATAGATTTGTCCAGGACGGCGACGTCCGGCGCCCGTTTCGGGATGGCGGCCCGCGGCGGCGGCCGTGATGGCCGGGCTGGACGACGGCCCCCCCCCCCCCCCCCCGGGGCTTCCCCCCTCCCTCCCGGCCGGCACGGCCTCTTCCCCTTATCACAACCTCATTCGGGGGCAGGCATTACTACCCAGGCGGGGGCGGCGCGGGGGCGGCGCGGGGGCGGAGCTGGCCGACAACCTCACGGCGCCGCACCGCGAAAAGCGCGCGCGCCGGAATATGTCATTTTTATGATGACAGTAAAAGCAGCACAGCTGGACGGCGGGCTGCGAGGGGGCGGGGCGCGGCGCTGGGGGCGGTGCTGGGGGCGGCGCTGGGGGCGGTGCTGGGGGCGGCGCTGGGGGCGGTCCTGGGGGCGGCGCTGGGGGCGGTGCTGGGCGCGGCGCTGGGGGCGGTGCTGGGGGCGGCGCTGGGGGCGGTGCTGGGGGCGGCGCTGGGGGCGGTGCTGGAGGCGGCGCTGGGGGCGGTGCTGGAGGCGGCCCATCTCCTCCTCATAACTGCCCCCTCTCTATCGGCTATAGCCCCGCTCCGTATCTCTCGCCCCCGGGCCCCCCTTGGGCCGCCTGGGCCGCCTGGGCGGTAGGCACGCCCGCAGCACTCGGACGCAGGCTGCCTGCCTATCTCACAGGCGGCGGCGTTGACCCCACAGAGTCCAGGGCGGGGCGCTCGAGCGCGGGGTGCCTACGTATACCAGGTATGCGGTCTCACACGTCGGCATCCGCCTACAAGCTCTTGCTCCTCTCCTCCAGCATCCCCCCTGAGATGCAGGGAGTGCTCGGGGTGGCCGCGGCCGCAGTCTCGATATGCCTGGCGCTCACTGGACCCTCTGCGACCCCGGACGGCGCCCTCCACGCCCCCGACACCCCCCCCCCTTCTCCCCTTCCCCTGCAATCCCTTTATTCTCGTTCACTTGTTCCTTTCATGCGGCTGCCACAAGGCTGGCCAAGTGCGGTGGTCTGGCGCTCCCCGCGTGCTCTAACACCTGGTCCCTCTCTAACACCCTCGTACAGAAAGAGAGAGGGAGAGAGAGAGAGAGAGAGAGAGAGAGAGAGAGAGAGAGAGAGAGAGAGAGAGAGAGAGAGAGAGAGAGAGAGAGAGAGGGGGGGGGGGCAGCGGCGTAGGGAGTGAGGGGTGTGCAAGAGAGAGAGACACGTACATGCGTACGTACTTTTTCGGAACCCTCTGCCTCTCCCAGAGCTAGGCGCCGTTCGTTTGCTCAATAGGAATGGTTGGGGGGAAGGGAGGGAGGGGAGGAGGGAGGGAGGGAGGGGAGGGGGGAGGGGAGGAGGGAGGGAGGGGAGGGGGAGGGGAGGAGGGAGGGGATTACAGCGGGGGCGCGTCTACACTTGGTATTTACCTTGCTTTATCCTCGGAGCAGCTGCATCGCAGTCAAGGTGTGAGCTTCCACACGGGCGGACGCACCTTTCTGCTCTCTCTACTATCTCTCTCTCTATCTCTCTCTCTCTCTCTCTCTCTCTCTCTCTCTCTCTCTCTCTCTCTCTCTCTCTCTCTCTCTCTCTCTCTCTCTCTCTCTCTCTCTCTCTCTCTCTCTCTCTCTCTCTCTCTCTCTCTCTCTCTCTCTCTCTCTCTCTCTCTCTCTCTCTCTCTCTTTCTCTCTCCATATCCCTCTCCATCTCTCACCTCTACTCCCATTGTGTACCCCTGTACTTTTCATGTCAGTAATCAGGCCTGTAGACTTGACCATCAGAAGAAAAAAAAACACTTTGAATCGCCTTTTTGTTTTTCAATAATCAATACGGTGAGCCAATTTTTATTTTTGTTTCAGGGCGCGGGGTTGGTTTGCTAGTTTTGTTTTTCATCAGGCGTCGTTCCGCAAAGAAGGAGAGGAAGAAGAAAAAAAGAGAGAAAAGAAATAAGGGAAAAGCCGGAACGTGTACCGCTTCTGTTTGCTCGCCCAGGTGGGCATTTGGAAATTCGATGCGTTCTGAATAATGCATCAGAAAAATAGGAGGGGAGGGGTGTCTCTGTCGTGGTGATGACGGTGGAGAGCTTGACAGCGCCGCGGTAGGGGGGGGGAGGGGGGGCGCGAGCCGACTGCGTTTCAAAACGTCCACGAGTAACAGGGACGCCCAGGCAATACAGTAAGGCCGAGTTACAGTGACGCCCAGTCACTACAGTAAGGCCGAGTAACAGTGACGTCGAGTTACAGTGACGCCGGGTTACAGTAACACCGAATTACAGTGTACACTTGCAATAGCGTTCCGGTCGGATGAAGCAATCAGGGCCGTCGCCGTCGCCTGTCAGCTCCCTCTCTCTCTCTCTCTCTCTCTCTCTCTCTCTCTCTCTCTCTCTCTCTCTCTCTCTCTCTCTCTCTCTCTCTCTCTCTCTCTTTTAGCACTATTGGCAGTCGCAGAGGCTGCTGTACGTCGCGCTCTGTCAAGCACGCAGGGTCACAAACCCAACAACAACGTCACAATGCCGACATCAAGAAAGGGGGCCCGAAAGGGAGACAGAGTCGGTACAGATCACTTGATTTGCTGTACGAAAACACTCCGTTTGATTGGAAGATATTACGTACTGTACCGTATGGTGCAGTGCTCCCGTTAAGAGGGGAATGTTGGGATGGGGAGGGAGGGGGAGGGGTGCTGTGGATGAGAGGGGGTGGGGTGAAAGGGAGGGGGGCTGTGGATGAGGGGGTGGGGGGAGTGTGGGTGGGGTTCGTTCGGTGACGATAACGTGCTCTACCGATATGAAAATGGTGCCTCAGGGAGAGGTCGCGACCAGTGATGGGTGAGGGGGGGGGGGCAGGGATGTCCTGAGGGAGGGGGAGGGGGCACGGGACATACCAGGTACACACACCCCTGCTGCGCCACGCTCCCTTAGAGAATTCCTCCATATTTCTCCTTTTTTTTCGAATTCTTTTCCGTTGTGAAAGCAGCAGCACGGGCTCATGAACAGCATAACCAGCGAGTGGGCGCTCCAGGACAGTTTAGTTTCAATCCGAAAACGGAAACTGCGGTGGAGCGCAGAGCAAAGCGGTGGTGGTGGTGGTGGTGGTGGTGGTGGTGGTGACTTTAACGAGGTGAGTCCGTATATCGGCTGCCATATACATTTATTTCATGACCCTCAGTCGAAGACTATGAAAATAGTTCGGAATAATTTTTGAAGTATAATATTGGCATTCAAAACTGGACCTCAGCCACAACAATTTTTCGCGGAGGCTCAACAGTTTTCGCACAGCTTTTGAACGGGACCTTCTGACAGTGTAGTCCACGCATGATACACGCTCTCCCGTGCCAGATCTGGCTCCGTCCCGTCCTCCCCCCCCCCCCCCCCCGTCCGGCTCGGTTTTAGTCGGTTTCCGTCGCGCTAAACTGGCCGGTCATTAAAGCCTGCGGCGCGGCAGCCCGTGAAATCACACCACTCCCCGAGATGAAATGAAAACAGAGATAAAATTCCGGGGGAAATTACGCGCTGCGCACTGCGGCAAAAAGAGGCTCAGCAAACCAAGTTGGGGGAGCGTTCAAACTTTGGGTGACAGCTTCCGACTGGCGGTCGCGCGCGGTCACATGTCTGCTCGACCAGCGGACGTGAAAGTGTACGTTCATAAACAGTACATCACGCCGAGAGGTGCAAACAACGGTGCAAACAAGGAAGTTCGGTATACACAAAAAGAAAATCATTTCCAGCGTTTAACAGAAAACCACCCTTAGGAAAATAGGTTCCAGTAACTGGAGAAATAATTGAAGACATAACTGAATATCGAACTGTTCAGTTATTGAAGGAATTTGTTCGATCCTGCCTTTGATTATAGTTGTTCGATATCTGAGGGAACTGAAGAGAACTGATCGATGACTGGAGGGCTCCTTTGAAATTCATGCAGTAACTGAATATTTCTTTGAAAAGGCAAAACGAACAAGGACGTTTGGTATCATTTGAAATCATTTACAGTATGTCACAGAAAACCACCCTCAGAAAAAATTGAAAAATTCTGACAAATAAAAATAACAATCCCGGTCGACAACCCCGTGCTCCAGGACTGTGAGAGTACAAGACCTTGCCACCACCGCCGCCTCCGGGGAGGGGCCGCCCGCCGTAAGTTAACACACCGCCTTCCCGTTTCTGACGACGCAGCGGGGCAGCGCTAGAGAGGGCGGTGATGAGAGAGCAAATGCCGAAAAAGATGAGAGGGCTCCCGGTCGGCCCACCGCCCCCCTCTGTGCGACAAGAAAAGATAATGAGATTAATTCGTCGCGCTTCAAGATGAAAAGAGAAGGCGGCGGCGGCGAGAAGACGAGGGCAAAAAGCGTGGCGTTGCCGCGCACGTCCGCGCCCGGCTCTGTGCGGGAGGTGGCTGGCGGGGCTGGCGGGGCTGGCGGGGCTGGCGGGGCTGGCGGGGCTGGCGGGGCTGGCGGGGCTGGCGGCCACTCCCTGTCCGTGCCCCGCATGCCTCGGCAGCAGCCCAGCACCTAATTCTGGCACTCCAGACCCGTCCCGTCCGCGGCTCGCCCGCTTGCTCATGCCTTATTAACTGATTTTCCACCCCCGCACACCCCCATCAGCCCGAGGAGTGTGGGCGGGGCGGGACGTTGGAGGACACGCTCCAGCTGGGCTGATGGAGGCTCCAGTAGGCTCCAATACACTCCAGGAGTGCGGGGCTAGACGGGGTAAGCCGCGATAATGTGAATTACTTCCGAGTTTGGGGTCAAAATTGATTTGTGTGGACTTTCATTTTAATTTTTCAATTTCTTATTTATTGTACATTTTAGGATTCAAGTTTTCGTGAGCAAGTGCTATTTTAAATTTTTTTGGCGGTGTGCACCAAAAAGTTGCCACTCTAATCGACTCTAATGCTCTGCTGTTATTGTTTTTATTTTTCAGAGTGTTCCGGGCAGATCCTCCCTACCCTACCCAACCCCCAGCAGGATTGGTGCACTACGCTCGACTCCCGGACTTTGGACTTGGGGTGCAGTGGGCCGGATATAACAGGCGGGGGAGGTGATGGGGGGGGGGGGGTAGGGTTGAGTCCCGCTGTCGAAAGTGTCTCTGACCTTGAGAGGGAAGCGGGGCGGGCAGAGGGGCGGTGAGCTGGCCAGCATGCAGGCCCACCACTGATGCTCACCAGCAGGGGAGCTGCTTCAAACCAACGTCCTTCCCGCGAGTCCTTGTAGCATGAGCGAGAGAGACAGAGGGGGCACACTGTCGTCGCCTCGGGTTCGGTTCCCGGCACCTTCCAGACGCGTGCTTCCTTTTTTTTTGTCTTTTTTTATCTTTTTTCCCCACGCGTCGATCGGAAATCGAATTACCTTTTACGTGTCACGCGGTCCCCAAACAGTCCCCTGGGATTCACTTGACGAAGCACGCGTCACCACCACGTCATGTGAGCGTCGGCTCGAGGTCACTGACGTGTCAGAGATGTCACGTGACGTGTCAGGGAGGTCACGTGACGTGTAAGAGAGGTCACTGACGTGTCAGAAAGGTCACGTGACGTGTCGGATAAGAGAGGTCACCGCCCGCACACCGCCCAGCGAAACAGAACAGCTTCGTGCAGCAGTCAGCCGACTACCGACCAGGACTCTGTTCCGGGTCTGGAGAGCGAGAGAGAGAGAGAGAGAGAGAGAGAGAGAGAGAGAGAGAGAGAGACCTACATAGCGAGTAGAGAGAGAGGGAAGGAAAGAGATAGAGAGAGCGGGAGAGAGCAACTCCAGTAACCAAATTAAAGTAACCCCGTGCGGCATCCAAAGTTATCCTGGAGTCGCGTAACTTCCCAGAGGCCGGACGTGTGCGTGAGTGTGACTGCGAGCGCGCGCGCGTGCGCGTATGTGTGTGTGTGTGTGTGCATGTGTGTGTGCATGTGTGTGTGTGTGTGTGTGTGTGTGTGTATGTGTATGTGTGCGTGTGTATGTGTGCGTGTGTATGTGTGTGTGTATGTGTGTGCGTGTGTGTGTGCGTGTGTGTGCGTGTGCGTGCGTGTGTGTGTGTGTGTGCATGTGTGTGTGGTGCACAGCACCAACCACAGCGTGCCACAGCCCCTCGCGCATCACAAACCGATCGACCCCAAGGCTTAGCACATAGCATTCGCAGGAAACTGGGTGTCATAGCCGTCGTATTGCGTCGTCCGCTGCTCAGAAAGATTCCTGGATAACCAAATTGGAGCGACAGAGACGGAGCGTGTGGGAGTGTGTTGGGGTGGGAGGGAGAGGGAGAGGGTGTACTACTCTTTGCAAATACTACAGGACGTCGTCGTCGGCCAGGGCCGCAAGCATCCCGTCGGCCTCCCTCTGACAGCGTCTGCTGCGGCCAGCCGGATCTCCCCGTCGTCCCCCCGAGTTTACGTCTCCCGTCTCTCTCTCTCTCTCTCTCTCTCCTCTCTCTCTCTCTCTCTCTCTCTCTCTCTCTCTCTCTCTCTCTCTCTCTCTCTCTCTCTCTCTCTCTCTCTCTCTCTCTCTCTCTCTCTCTCTCTCTCTCTCTCTCTCTCTCTCTCTCTCTCTCGCTCAGCCGTCCGTGACGTCACGCGTCTCCAGTGCCGGAGGCAGGCGGGTAGTCCCGTGGCGGAGCGTACAGCCCGCTCAGACCCGGAGCCCGGCACGAATCCTGTATAAAAATGGCGCGAGATTTAAGACGACTCAGAGTGGCCGTTGCTAAACAAAACTTACGGCCCCATAAAGTAAGTGAAGCACACGGGCTGTGCTGGGGGCGGGGCCGGTAGGGGCTCCGCTGTCCTGCTGGAAATCCTCGGCCGCCCCCGCCGCCCCCGCCGCCCCCAGCCGACGTAATGCTGGTAAGGCCCGGGACGGTGCGCCCCAAAGCCCGTCCTATATTCGGCCGATAAGGTCCCGCGGCCCCCGCAGCCCCCCGCGGTGAGCGAGCATTCGCGCGGGATTACACGAATATCGCACGCGTGGTCCGACGCCTCCCCCTCCGCGCGGGGGGCCGCGGGGGGCCGCGGGGGGCGGCGGGGGCCGCGGGGGCGGCCGCACCACCCTGCTGCACAAGGCGCCTGGCTCACCGCCTTCAAGGACACCGGCGAAACGTCTGAGATGAGCCGGGGAGCTCATTCTGAATTCAGAAGCAATTATCGTCCCCGAATAATATGCTCTCTCTCTCTCTCTCTCTCTTTCTCTCTCTATCTATCTCTCTCTCTCTCTCTCTCTTCTCTCTCTCTCTCTCTCTCTCTATCTCTCTCTCTCTCTCTCTCTCTCTCTCTCTCTCTCTCTCTCTCTCTCTCTCTCTCTCTCTCTCTCTCTCTCTCTCTCTCTCTCTCTCTCTCTCTCTCTCTCTCTCTCTCTCTCTCTCTCTCTCTCTCTCTCTCTCTCTCTCTCCCTCTCTGGCTGCCTTGTCATGCCCGGCCAAACCAAAAACGTAATAAGACGCCGCCGTGTACCGTTGTATCACAGCCTCGTCGCAATTGGCCCCAAATAGAGGGCGGGCGCTTCCCCCTCGGGAGCCCCGCAGGACCCGGGCCTGGGCGCGATGGAACGCTGTTTAAACACGGCTCGCGAAAGGCGGCAAAATAAAGGCCTGCGCCGCCCCCAACCGCCCCCCACCGCCCCCACCGCCCCTCCTGCATACCATTGCGTGCCAAAGACGAAAAGAGCAGCACGAAAACTTTTTTCGAGTGCGTTAACAATTACACCAAGGAGGACGAATTTTTTTGTCATTATACCATGCTGCCTTGAAAAAATAAAATTGAAACAACAATAGCTGTGGTCTCTGCTGGTCGCTTTCGGTGTCTACTGAACGGTCTCTCGCGGTGTGAATCGGTACGCGGGTTTGGGCTCCGCTGCTGCTCTGCGCAGCTCTGCACCTGAATGTCTCCCCCCCCCCCCCCGGTCGCTCTGGTCGCTAATTTACGACCGTCATTCGCAGCGGCCTGCATTTCCGCTCACCGTCAATCGTCCTGGTGGTTGGGGGTGGGGAGGGGGGATGACATGGCCTGTCCCGCACGGGCTAATATGGACCTGTCGCCGATGCAAAGAGTATAAAGTGCAAACTCTATTCCTAGATCTGCCGCTGTGCGGATGTGGGCAGACAGGTCTGTGAGACAGCGTGCCCCGGTTGCGGGCAGGGGGCGGGCAGGGGGGTGGGCTGGGGGCGATGCGGGGCCAAGTCCCCGTGGGGGGTCACGTACGTCGCCCGGTATCAGGTCCGGGGGGCCTCTGATATCGTCGGCGTGCTGCTAAAGGCCGTATACCCCCGGCCCGCCCCCCAAACCGCCCCCCAAACCATCCCCCGGCCCGCCCCCCAAACCGCCCCCTGCCCACCCCCCAAACCGCCCCCCGGCCCGCCCCCGGGGAGAGAGGGGCAGTGCCGGTGCCGGCAGCGTCGTGTGTCAACGCCGGTGCGTGACCACTATGTGCCGTGGGCTGAGAACCGGACACCTCTTTCTCTACCCCTCTCTCTCTATCTACCCTCTCCCCCCCTCTCTCTCTCTCTCTCTCTCTCTCTCTCTCTCTCTCTCTCTCTCTCTCTCTCTCTCTCTCCCGTCTCCCGCACAACTTCACGCGCGCGCGTGCGGTGAGGAAGTCAAGATACGCCCGGGGCTGCGTGCCCCCCCCCCCTCCCCCTCCCCTCTGCCGCCTCATCTTTTGTATTGCAAGCGGCGTGCGCCTTCTGCAAAATTTCTCATACGCTCACTACTTTCCGTGGCAGCAGCGGCAGCAGAAGCGGCGGCAGCGGCGCAACAGAAAGCAGCCGCACAAAAGCGGCAAACAATTCGCGCGCTGCGCACGCAAAGTTTCCGCAACTTTATATATTCGGAACGGGAGGGGAGGTGGAGGGTGGGGAAGGAGAGGGGGAGGGAGAGGGGAACGGCGATGACTCTGTGTGAGCGCGTGTGTAATTTCGCCGGGCCAAGAAGTGCGCGAAGAAGAAGAAGACCAGGGCGGCGGCGGCTGCGCGGCCAAGTGCTGCGGGGGGCGCCCCCGTCACACAACGCTGACGGTCGTCGGCGTCCTCTCTCGGATCGGGTTCCCTCCCCGCGCCGACGGCGACAGGTGTCCGAGGCCACGGACTTTGTCACGTGGTTTGTTGCCGACCCCGGAGCGGAGAGGAATCTGATACGAGGCCGCTGCTGCTGCTATTGTCCGTCGTGCAGCCCCCCCCCCCCCTCCCCTATCCCCCCTTCCCCTACCTCCCATCCCTCCCCCAGCCCTGCGCGAGAGAGAGTCTTGAAGTGCATACCAATATCAGAGCAGGAAGAGCATTGTGCGCATTCCTTGTGCCCCCCCCCCTCCCCCCTTCTTTCCCCCGCCCCCTTATCCTGGTCAGACGGATGTCAGCTGTAAAGCGCGCACGCACGCACACACACGCACGCACACACAAGCACACGCACACTGGAGTCGTATTATTCCCACGACAGAATCGGTGGAGCTGTCGATGGTCGCCTGCTTGCCCGCCGCCCCTTCGCTGCTGCGTTCTGCTTTTGGAATCAACTGAACGCTCGCTCTATACGCACGCACACACACACACACACACACACACACACACGGAGGGGTCCTTAAAGGTCCCCACACACGAGGGCGTAGAGTGCACTGTGTACACGACGTGTGTGTGTGTATGTGTGTGTGTGAGCGGCACGGCTGGCCAGGTGCGGGCAGGTGCGGGCAGGTGCGGACAGGTGTGTGCGCAGGGTCTCCAGTTTGCTGTGACCAAAGGAGGTGTGTGCTTGAGATGTGTCAAGTTTATTGCGACACACAAACACACAGAGAGAGGGCGGAAAAGGGAGGGAGGGAGGAAAAGAACGGAAATGGGGGAGGGAAAAGGGGGGGGGGAATAAAATGCGCACCACCGTTTTGGTGTCCCCAGAAACTCCTCCAACCGGCGGCAGCAGCAGCAGCAGCAGCAGCAGCAGCGGCAGCGGCAGCAGCAGCGGCAGCAGCGGCAGCAGCGGCAGCAGCGCGGCAGCAGCGGCAGCAGCGGCAGCAGCGGTGCCGTCTCGTCCTGTGCTGGCGGCGACGCCAACAATCCTAGTCGTCGCTAGGACCGACTCCTGAATTTTTTTTTTTTTGCGATCTTTGTTTTTGCCCAGAAAACCAGAGCAAGACAGCGTTGGGTGAGACAAGAGAGACGGTGAGGAAGAAAGAGTGGGAGAGAGAGAGAGAGAGAGAGAGAGAGAGAGAGAGAGAGGGGGGGGGGGAGGGAGAGAGAGGGATGAAAGGAAGAGAGAAAACGTGATTTGCTCTGAGAGCCGTCTGAGGACCGGGGGCTGTTGTCGGGGGGCTGGCCTGGGGGTGTTCTGGGGGTGGTTCAGGGGTGCTCCGGTGGACCCTGGCCGGCATGCCGACGGCCGGATGACACGCAGAAGGTGGTTTAGGGGGCGGATTAGCAGAGGGTGACACTGTCCGCTGCCGGAGTCCAGGGGCCCCAGGGGCGCACCGAGGAGTCCCCAGGAAAGCCCCTGAGGGCACCATCACTGCCCCATCTCCATGTACTCCGATTTAAACCAGCAAGGCCCGGGGCCTGCACGTGGCGCGAAGGAAATTGTTTGAAATTCGCCATTTATGAATGGTAACGAACGATAAGCAAATATTTCTGTTCGTGGGTCCCATTTTCCGTTCGCGTCGCTCACTCGCTCGGTATTTTAATGTAATTTTAAAGGCAGGTGTTACTTATCAATAGAAAATGTTGATTTGGCTCCAAAAAAAAAATTGTCAGGTATTTTTAGAATTGGATTCTGACATCGCGTGTAATTTTTTTCGTCGAAAAATTAGTAAGGGATTAGTGCGTTGCGGAGGTTTTCTGTTTTCGAGCAAAATCACTATTTTGTATTGATGAGTAAACACCTATCCACGAAACCCAGAAGTCCCTTGCCCGGGAAACAGAGAGAGAGAGAGAGAGAGAGAGAGGCTGGGCAGGGCGGACGGGAACGGTACGAGCAGACAGACAGCTACCAAGGTAGCGCGGTGCGGCGGCCGCGAAGCCGCGAGGGCTGTGGCAGTCGGGGCAAAGTTGTTTGACGGGGCCTGCCGCCGCCGCTGCCGCCGCCGCCGCTGCCGCCGCCGCCGCCGCCGCCGCCGCCGCTGCCGCCGCCGCCGCTGCCGCCGCCGCCGCTGCCGCCGCCGCCGCTGCCGCCGCCGCCGCTGCCGCCGCCGCCGCTGCCGCCGCCGCCGCTGCCGCCGCCGCCGCTCGCCAGCTAATGCAATACAGCGGGAAAGGACTTGACGCACACTCGCCCTCTCTGCCTCTGTGCCACAGGGGTCCATCAGGAGGAGGAGCTTGGCGGCGGGCAGGGCAGGGCAGTGCGGGGCAGTGCTACCGTGGCATCATCGGGGTGCTTTGGGACTGCCGTGGACGCCGGCGGGGGCCGGGGCTGGATGCGACCTGTGGCGCGCCCACGCGGGGCGGGGAGGAAGCTCGAGCGGAAGTCCACCGCCTGCGCCCGCCTGCTGCATCCTCTCGGGGGGGGGGGAAGGGAGAGGAGAGAGAGAGAGAGAGAGAGAGAGAGAGAGAGAGAGAGAGAGAGAGAGAGAGAGAGACCGACAGACAGACAGAAACACAGACACACAGTCAGACAGACAGACAGACAGACAGACAGACAGACAGGCAGACAGACACACAGACACACAGTCAGACAGACAGACAGACAGACAGACGAGGGGATTTGTGTCGACGTTGATATTGTGTGTGAAACTCGGCCCCCGCTCTCTCTCTCTTTCTCTCTCTCTCTCTCTCTCTCTCTCTCTCTCTCTCTCTCTCTCTCTCTCTCTCTCTCTCTCTCTCTCTCTGTCCCTCTCTCGCTCTCTCTTCTTAGGTAGGCCCTCTGATTGACTGGAACAGGACGAGGCTGCGGCAGCAGTAGCAGCAGCA